>PVJH01024019.1:0-33671 GCA_004026705.1 Nesogale talazaci
GGAGCAAAGATAGGGTATAGCATAAAAATGCCCACTTTTTCTTAGCACTTAACTTAAATACTGCCACTGAGTCCATTCTGATTTGTGGCCATGCTATAGAGCAGGGTAGAACAGACGCAGTGTGTAAATCTGAGACTGTACATCTTTAGGGGACTAGAAGGCCTCCTCTTTCTCCCTTGAAGAACGAGTGGTTTCTAACTGCTGGCATCTGGATCCTGTTTAGTACATCGTGTCATTTTATAGTTTACATCATATGCTTTCCTCTTTCTGCTATAAACAGTGAAGACCATATTAGCATAACATCAAAAAATCTTTGCTCAGGTAGAAAAAGAGGTTGAATTAAATGATTTTTTTCCTAAACAAATGGTAAAAGTTTTATTGCTGGTGTCCTTATTTGACTGGTTAGCTGCTTGCCTGTAGTTTAGGATTTGATTTGTATCTACAACTGTCTAAATCACACACACACACACACACACACACACACACACACATTTCAGCTTACAGATGACAGATTTGTTACTTAATCTGACCTACAGAAGTTGTTTCCCAATTATCTTGGTTTCCCAGAAACAGCAAAGCCTCACATGGGAGGATGTGGTTCGTGGATTTAGCTATTAGAAGCCCTGCTTAACTCTACTGCCACGTTTCCATTTTGCTGCACGTGAAGACCCCAAAATTCTTTGACATCCTGTCAAGCATCCTAGGCAGTATCTAACATGCTCATTCTGAGGATGGGGCATGTTCCATCCTTTGATTTAGTTTCTCATTACATCAAACCAAACACACCAACACAACATCAATTCCAAATCATGGCAGCTCCAGGTGCTACAGAGTAGAATTGTCCCTTAGAGTTTTCTTGGCTTGATCTTTACCAGAGAAGAATGCTGGGATATCTA
This sequence comes from Nesogale talazaci, assembly GCA_004026705.1. Classification (NCBI taxonomy): domain Eukaryota; kingdom Metazoa; phylum Chordata; class Mammalia; order Afrosoricida; family Tenrecidae; genus Nesogale; species Nesogale talazaci. The sequence goes on from PVJH01024019.1 coordinate 897, forward strand.
TTTACAGTGCCACTGGATAGGTTCAAATCACTAACTTTTGGGTTAATAGTTAAACACAACCATTTGCACTGGGCACAAATCAAATTATCATTATATAGAATATTTAAAATTTTCTTGAGATGTGAAAATTGTGTGTGTGTAATACAATTAACACTTTCATATTCAAGGCATCAACTGAAAATTCTGGACAATTTTCAACTTCAGGGCCAATTTCAAAATCCCTTCTTGCTTTCAGATTCCCTAATGTCCCAGAACACATCTGTATTCAGATTTTGCAATCTCTTTCTGAGAGGTGTGCTGAAAATATAGCTTAGAATATATGCTATTAGATAATTACATAGATTTAGATGGACTACTTTTGCATGCTGTGTTTATATAATTATCCTGGTTGCTGTGTTTCTTTTTGGTGAATTGTAAAAATCACAGTAAGTAATAAGAAAAACCTTGCTCAAGTAGAAATACACTCTGTGGTATCCTTCCAATTAAGAACACAAATATTATTCTAGCTAGAAAAAAAATACTCCAAATTCTAAGGTGGAAATTGGTTGGTGTGTATGGAGAGAACTGTATGAACAAGTAAAAAAATGTACTTATAAAAAATGGGGGGGGGGGTGTTTACTACCTGCCTTCAGAAGTTTATTTTACCCACAAAAGTAAAAATCTGAAACTAGCAGAAATTTTTATCTGGCTGTAGCACATAAAATCCTAGGTCAACCAGTTCCCCTTCCCAACTTCAGCAGTCTATTTGCAAAACAAAAATAATTCTCTCTCTCTCTCTCTCTCTCTCTCTCTCTCTCTCTCTCTCTCTGTCTCTCGTCTTGATGCCAAATTTCTCTAAACAAAGGCCTTCCCATTCCAAATGGGATATTAGCAGCCGTTATGTCTTTAACATTGTGTTTAGAAACACATCAAGATGATTTTGCTGCACATTGGGATTTTCGCTGTTGCCACAATTTCCATCTTTAGGTGGGTGTTTCAAGCCATGCTGACAGCTAGTATCTAAATGTTTTTTTTTCAAGTCACAGTTGGCGAACATAATATCTTATAGTCAAGGTGGTAATTTTTATGCAGTGCCTCAAAGGACTGTGTGATGAATGATGTGTTCAAAACATACAGCACAGGCACGAATAATCATGCTGCAAGGTTGTATGTGGTTCTCACCTTAAAGTTTAAGACTTGAGTTACAAGCAGGCAGGTTTTAATCAATGTGGTGAGCAAAACAGCTGTCTAGACAGCAAAAGGCTCCAGCAGCCAAGATTCATATAGAATACTCACACATCTTTATGTAAGAAAGACAGTGCCACATAGGATATGGGAACTAAATGAGTGGGTCAGAACAGTAGAGGCATTATACATCCTGGTTAAAATATCTCATTGAGAAAGATTATATCAGCTGCTCATCCCAGAAGATAAATGTGAACATTTTCTCTGCATGCATTTTTCTGACAAAAATCAAATATTAGTTATACCTCACTTTATTAAATTATCAAAATGATATATACTTGGACCATAGGAGTTCAGCACCTCACATCATTGCCTTGAGTGAATTGTGTTTTAATGATGCCTTAAGTTTCCATGAAATGCTACTGATAGTCAAGAAATTTGGCTTCCAGTTCCTTCTAAAAGTAATCAGATTACTCATTCTATCGCTTAATGTCTCATATAAAGAAATAGCCCTTGAGAAAAATTTATTCTAGAATATGTGGCCAAGAAACATTTCATGCTTCCTATGTAAGACTGTGCTTCTTGTATTTAAACAAGAGGGACCATATAACATCACATTTCCCTTTGTGCACTGTCTAGCAGGACTCTCACCATAATTCAATATGACAATAAGTAGAGCCATAGGCTATCTTTTTTAGAATTCTCTATTTCTCCAGGGTTCTGATGGTCTATTAATAACGTGTGAAGGGACTTCAAAAATTTCGTGGAAAAAAATGGAACTTAATGTCAATTTTCCACAAATTTTGAAAACCTCCTCCTCCCCCCACCTTATGCCACTTTCATTAACACATTCAAAATTGCTTCAAGCTCTTTTTGGAAAAAGTTTGGTTATTAGTACTTGTGTAAATGAATTACCCTGAGAGCAGGTATCGGACAAGATTGGTTATCCAAAACACAATTAATTAATTAATTAATTAATCAATTAATTTAATTAAAGGATTCTTAACAGTTGCAAAAGCCAATAAAGGGATGGGAAAGGGAGTTTAGCAGTAAACCATGAGGGCAGGAGGAAGCACCGGAGCTGACTGTGATCAGACAGCTCCCCTTGCGGGAGAATCCACTTGAGGGGAGGGAAGGCCCTAGGAGGAATGAGGTAGTAATTGTACAATTTCCCTGAGATATATTTGAATGATTGCTCTATTCAACTGGCCTCTCTAATGGAGGAGGTGGGAGAAAGGCAGTGGGGAGCCAATAAATCCGGGAACAAGGGAACAATAAGAGATCTACACTCGATGGTGAGGAGGGAGTAGAATGCCTGGTGAGGGTTGGTTAAGTGCAATGTAGCCGAAAGAAAGTACGAAGAGGGGGCTGAGCCCCGGTGGCGTAGTGGTTGTGCGCGGGACTGCGACCCACTGGGACGGAGGTTCAATTCCAGCAGTGGGGCTGTGTCTCCTACGGCCACCACCGGAGAGCAATGATGCCCAACAACAACAACGACAAAAAAAAAAAAGTACGAAGAGGAGTCAAATGAAAGGCAAACATGATAGTGTGTCAGGCGGGAAATAAAAAGAAATAGAGGAAAGAACTCAGAGGCAAAAGACATTTATAGAGGTACAAATATAAACAAGCACGTAAATAAATATATTAATAAGGATATAGGTCTATGTATTTAAATGTTAGGCCTGAAATTAGCAGACAGACATTGAGCATCTACTCAAGTATTCCCTCAATGCAAGAACACTTTGTTCTAATAACCTGGCATTAAGTGATGCTCACTCTCCTGGCATAATCACTGAAGTTAAAAGAGGGTACACAGGCAAATGTGGTGAGGAAAGCTGGTGGTGCCCAGCTAATAAAAGAAATAGTGTCAGGAATCTTAAAGACTTGAAGTTAAACAATCGACCATCTGGGAGAAGCTTTCTTTCTGCTCCTGTAAAGAATTAGTCCAGGAAGCCCAGAGTAGCAGATCTACTCTGTGTTATAGGGCCATGATGCATCAGTATAGGCTGGATGTCATGGAGTTTGGGTTCCTTGAGTTTGAAGTACTTATATTAGAATTGACTGAGGATGTGTTGAAACCAGTCAGGTCCTGAACACCCAGTCAGAACCTCTGGAGGTATAGTCCAGAGAAGCTACATTTTCAGAACCAAACTAAGTGACTCAAAATAAATGCCAGTATTTGTACCACTTGAAAAAAAAAAGAAATAGAATTATTTTATTTCTACTTTGCTGTTTGAACAGAACCCTGGTAACATGGGCGAGGGGGGGGCAGGAATCAAGTTGTGATGCTAACCACAAGGTGTGCAGTTCAAAACCACTTACCACTCTGAAGGAGAGAGTTGAGACTTTCCACTTCTAAAAAGATGTAAAGCTTTGGAAACCTGTAGAGGTGGTTCTGCTCTGCCCTATAGGGACTTTATGAGTCAGAATCGACTCCACAGCATTGAGTTGAGTTTACTGGTGGCACAGCCTCAAAAACATTTCTTGGTCTCTCCTTTTCTCTGAAGGTTAGACTGCTCCATCTAAAGGATCTAGTGCCTTGTTCTTCTCTTATCTCCTTATAATCACCTTCTCTGTATTCTCAACCAACCTCAAAATTACATTTCCATCCCAGCTAGTACTCTGAAGTCAGGACTTACATATCTAATCACTTATTCAATATCTCTGCTTGGTTGTCTCATCAATATCTCAAGCTACTGATCCACCTTCCACCTGTGGTCTTATTTGCTTTAGTTGATGGCCCATCCTTTCCATGGCTGAGGCCAATATCTTAGAGCCATCACTCAAACCTCTTGCTCTCTCATATCCCACATTCCGTCTACCGGTATATATGGCTCACTTTCTCTTTAAAGTAGATCTCGCCACCTCTACTGTGAACACTATCATCTGGTTCCTTTGATTATTAAAATAGGCTCCTGAACTGATTTCCCTTCTACCACCCTTGACTCCCCAGGTCCCACATCACCACCCACCCATATGTACACACAGAGAATCTAGTCTAGAAGTCAAATCACTCTACTCTTCTGCACAAAAGTCTCATTTGAATTCAAAGAGAACACTCTACCCTTTTATTCTATATCCTCTTCTACCACTCTCTCCCTCCTGCCATGTTTTTTCTATTTGGACAATCATAGGCACAGTCCCACTGTATTAATATTTTATCGCCTCTCTAACAAATTATCATAAATTTAGCAGCTTAAAACGACATAAATGCATTTTCTTACAGTTCTAGAGGTCAAAACTTGACATCTTTTCACGATGCTCAATTCGAGGAGCTGGCACAGCTAATTCCTTCTGGAGACTCTAAGGAAAAAAGGTGTTTCCCAGACTTTGTTAACCTTTAATGAGCCACTCATGTTCTTAGGTCAGTGACTGCTTTCTCCACCTTTAAAGTGCGTTACTTCATCCTCTACTTCAGATCTCCTAGTACCTTCTTCTCTGACTCTTCCTGTGTCCTCTTATAAAATGTGTGATTATACCAGGTACACTCATATAATCTGAATAATCTTCTCCCCATCTCAAGATCCCTAACTTAATTACATTTGCCAAAACACCCTCTTTTCCCTCAACCATGTAAAATATCAATTCCCAAATCTTGAACTTGGGCTATGGACCTGTTGAGAGCTATGACTTAATAATTGACCCCCTGGTCCTTGCCATGGTCCATTGCACAGTCATGAGAGGCTCTTCTAGATCTCCACCTGACTGATGCCTGCTCCCTCATCAGTTTTTCACTCGAGTCACCTGGTAAAGGAAGCCAACCTTGAGTGCCCTCTTTAGCATGCAACCACTAACAATTTCACACCCTGATTTCTTGATCACCTTTACTCTAGCTTTTCCTCAAAGCACTTATAACCTTCCATGATACTATGCCATTTACTTATTTTTAAAATTTTCTATTGGCTATCTCCCTATTCTGGAAATGTACTTCATGAGGTAAACCTTTCTAATTACTTTGTTCATTTTCACACAGCTATGGCACACCTTAGGAGTTTAAGAAATATTTTCTGAATGAGTAAATATAAGGTATGTCTTAGTCCCCATGAATCTAGGACACTAACAGTGATCATACCACTTTAATCCAAATTATAATAACAGTCTGTTTTAGAAATTAAATCCACATCACTTCTGTTCACACGTAGGTGTCAGTGTATTTTAAAAAGAGTCCTCTGATAAACCAACATATCTGTCCGCTCTTATGACTGCGACCACAATCCCATTTCTTTGGAATGCATTGTCAACGAGTAGACTCCAATTCACAGCCGCCCTGCAGGACAGAGTAAAACTGATTTGTTGGGTTTCCACATGTGTCAATCTTTACGAAAATAGATTATCACACCATTCTTCTGAGGAGCTACTGGTTGCTTGGAATGGCCAATCTTCTATCAAGCAACTAAATATTTAATAAGCACACCACCAGGGCTCATTGGTTTCCCTGTAAAATCAAACCAAACCTACTACAGTTGAGTAGATTCCAACTGAAAGTGACTTTATAAGGCAGAGCAGAAAGGCCCCTGGGGGTTTTAATTGTTACAGAGCAGCTTTCCCCTGCAGAGCAGCCAGTCTGTTCACACCTACTAGGGGATATGAAATAAAAAAATATAGACACTAACAAGAGTTGGCAAAAATGTAGAGCAAGTGGAACATGTGATAGAAGTGTAAAATCGTTCCACGTTCTTCAAAAACACCTCAGCATACAGTTACCATATGGCTGAGCAATTTTATTCCTAAGTGAACTTCCCAAAATAAATGAACACACGTGACCAAACAAAAATGTGTGCAAAACATTCAGAGAAGTACTGTCCACAATAATAAAAAAGTAGAAACAATTCAAATATCTATTAGCCTATCAATGAATGAGCACACTTACAGCACCCAAAACCACTGAGTCAATTCTATCTCATAAAGTCGATAGGACAGAGGAGAACAGTCGACGTGGGGGCTCCAAGGCTGCCGATCTTGATGAAGGCAGACTGACACCTCTTTCTTCCTCAGTTAGCAGCCAAGTGCTTAACCGCTGTGCTGCCAAAGGTCCTTTGTATCCATACAGTAGAGCACTGTTCAGTAGTAAGAAGGAATAAAGAACCAATACATGTGCAATTTGAGTCAACCTTGAAAGCACTGTGCTACATGGAAGGGAAGGGGAGCCGGACACAAAAGATCACAGATTATATGACATAAATATAAGAAATATTTATAGGCTGAGCCCCAGTTGCATAGTGGTTGAGTCCGGGACTGTGGCCCAAGGGCTAAGCAGTTCAAATCCAGCAGCAGCTCTCCAAGTACAAAGCTGGGCAGCTCCCACGACCACCAGAGGGCAGTGATGCCCCCACAAAAAAAGAAAAGAAATATTTATAGTAGTTAAATTCATCGAGACATAAAGTAGATTAGTGGTTGTCAGCATAGGAAATAGATGAGGTTGTCTCATAGATTCACAGCTAGCAGGTAAGGTGTTTTTTGTGAAGAAGGGAAGTGAGGAATATGTTCTAAAATTAGTGGAGGTAGTTGCACACCGATGTGAAGATATCAGAAACAACCAAACTGGCTTCTTATGAAAGGTAAAATTTATGGTATGTAAGTATTTCAATAAAGCGGTTAGAAAGAAAAAAATATCAACTGAGATAATTGAGTGAATCTTGCCTCAATCCTGTTTTTGTTAGGGGCTTTGTGGGGTTTTTTGTTTTGTTTTATTTTGAATCCATGTTTTTTCAACTGAAAAAAAAACATGAGCAATCTTGTTACCCTTTTGCTTGTGAAAAGATTTATGAGCAAAATGACTTCATTTGACGAGTAAACTGGATCATATGAATTGTCTCCACCTTTATGTGAATACCACGTGGGTTATACAAGGCAAAATATTTTGGAAAGGATTGGCCCTGAAAGTATCATATTTAATATTGCTATGTGTATGTGTTTTAGGTGCTTTTTGTTTGGTAGTTTATTTGTTTGCTTGTTTGTTATGGTGAGAAAGGTTCATATGTAGGAAAATACAAATGTGTGTGGTTTGGAAGAAGAGATTGGTTTTGCTTTTTATCTCTTCCAATAGCTATCAATGTAACTGGAGGATGTCAATTCATCTCTTCCTCCCTTGTGAAGAGAAGATATTAGGATGGTATATTAGAAGGCTTAAAAGCATATCGGAAAAAGCCTTACTTCCCAAAAGCAATCACGGATCTTTAGCTTGCTTCTACTGGCCACTTGCTCTCTCCCAGCCTTCTTACCTCAACCCCTCCCCCCACTCAAACAAAACAAAATCAATATTTTGTTTTCTAGTGCTAGTAAAGGCTATAAACTAAATAGCTAAAATTAAGAGTGATAAAAACGTATATTTTCTTCTTAGATTATTGAATAAATATTTAAGTAATAAGTCAGATATGTTTCTTTAGATGATCTCTTAACAGAGAAATTGGAATGACATAAATGACAAACTGTCTTATTTAAGAATTACCATGAATTTGACAGCGTTGGAAAGTAGCTTAACATGGAAATTGAGAAGAAATCTATGTAAGTAGCACTCTGAGTCCCCAAAAGAAATGAGTAGGAAAATGAGATTCCAAGTTAAATATTTAGTTTTAAAAGAAAGCCATGCCCATGGTTCTTCATGGCCCTGGTCATTTTTCTGTGAAATGTCAGTGCAGGCACTTCTGGGAAAAGGTGGATTTCCACTACACCAGAAAAAGAAATGTAAGATGCTCGCTAGTTGACTAACCTCAGGCCACATGTCTCACATGTCCCTTATCTTCCTCTAGTATCTTCACTCTGAGAATGAAATATGAGAAAGCTGAATACAGAGTTGTAAGCTTAACTCAAGAATAGACTATCACAAGAAATAAATATTTTATAAGCCCAAATAACGTAGCCAAGAATTAGAAGCAAAAGCAATCGACACCATGATGAACACTGTGATTATGTTTACAAAGAAGACAAGGGAACATTTCCGAGAACAGTGGGTTCCTGAAGCCATTCTTAAGAAGAATGGAGGATTGAGCTAGAGAAGGAAGCCTATTTGAGAAGTGATCACCATAGTAAGGCTGACTCCCAAACAAAGCCCACTGCTATTGAATCAATTCCAACTCAAAATAACCCAATTGTTTAGAGCAGAACTTCTCCATAAGCTTTCTGAGACTTTTACACAAACAGACTATCTCATCTTTTTCCCACAGAGTAGCTGGTCAGTTCTAGTGGCCAAATTCCATGATCAGTCTAGTGCTTAATCCACTGCACTTACTGGATTCCTAATTGTAAGACTGAGGTCACCAAAGTGCTGAGGTTGTTGTGAGCTGTACAATTCATTCAATAAAGTAGATCTTGTAGAACCATCGAGACATTTGCTACCAGAGCCTACAGATCACATATTATCATCTTTTCTGATATTCTTCTACATATCAGTCTTAATATCATTTATTTTTAAGTGTTAATTCCCACTAAGAACTTGACAAAAGTAACCACAAGATAGCATCCTGTCAACATGGAAGAACCTGGAGGACATAATGTTGAATGAAATCAGCCAAGGGCAAAAGGACAAATGTGAAACCACTGTTCTAGGCTCAAAAGGAAAGCTCTTCATACTAAAAGAACCAGATTCTGATGGTTATCGGGACTAAAAAGAAAGGAAGGGCAGGGGAAGTCACAGGCTCCGGGGTAGTCAGATGTAAACTTGGGTGCAGGAAAAGACATGATCCCAAAACAGGAAGAGGGACCAAAAATGATGAAAAGCGCAGGAGGTCTGATGAGTTGTTTAATGCAAAACTGGTGATCTGCTCTGTAGACCTTCAATTAATTTACCCATAAAAAGCTTTAAGAAAAGATTATCACACTATAAACAATTGCTCTCCAGCTTGTCAGATGCATTTAGATGCTCTTGCTCTGTTTTCTATCTAAATACTTCATTTGTTTTATCTTTGTTGTTTTCTGTATCTGTTTATGCTTAGCCATCTAAAGTTATTGTCTGGTCTGCATCTATAAAAATCCATCTGAAAGCTAATTATCAGATTCCAATTAACTTGCTTGTGCCATAATAGATTATTCACAATGCACATTGTTTTTCATCCAAATAAACTCTAACCAGATACAAGTTGTGGATCCAAAAACTTAAATTTCTATAAAAGATAAACCACTAATCTAGAGACACAAAAATGCCAAAAATCCTCCCTTTTTTAACACACAGAGCAGGAAATCAATTACAATCTGGCTGTGTGCTGGGAATCAAATCAATCTTGGTTCCCAGGTCAAGAGATGATATTTATTCACCATTTATTTAGAAGAAGGGTAAATCATCGACCATACCTGACCCCACCACTTAAGGTGTATCTAGGACATTTTTTTTAAACCCTTAAACCAAAAACAGGACCTGAACTCTATCTAATTTAAAGTTTTCTGATTATGTGAATGTCTTGACAGGATTATTAAACAGCAAGGACTTTTTTCATGCAACAAGTCATTCTTCCTTTGTGATAACAAAATTTAGTCCTAAATATCCAGAGACTGACCAAGACTGCCTTAAAGAAACCCCTTTCACTCATGAGATGAAGTATAATTGAACTACATCTCATTTTGCCCTGCATTTTTTGGCTTTATTTTGATCACAAAACAAAGAAGTTACAGTTTCATAACTTAAAAGCACCTCAAAACTGAATTGTCACTGAAGTCATGGGCCCAATTCTCTGAAACAATATTCATTTGGTGATAAAGTCATTCATTTGTGCTTGTTACCTATCCACCTATTACTCTTATTTTTATCTTACTTGTCTGGCACTGAGTTATAACATCACATGGAAAATACAGGTAAATTAGGAATTTTCCACGTGATCTAGAAATGATTTCTAAGAACACTAAAGACAAAGACCTCATTATTTTGTATAAAAAGTACTCTTCGGGAAAAACCTTTTCATCTAAAACCCTTTTACAACTGAAAATCATTTTCATCTCAATTAACTCATAATTAGATTAAGGGTCAAAGTAAAAGACTTCAATAAACTACCCATCAGTTCTAAAAACATGGCATTTTAACAAATCTTCAGCCTGATCTCTCAACCTTTGTAAGCTTCTGACTATTTATAGTTTAATGAAAATAAACTTTGTTCATCATATCCTGTTGCTATGCAGATTGTTGGTTCCTAAATGTGTTTGCAAGATTCTTCTCGAGAGAAAGTGCTTTGCTTCTTCTTTGCAGCATCTAGTTCACTGAGCCGATTTTAAAATAAAATTAGTCCAGCAAATAGCACAGCTCAGAAGAAAGGCAGACTGTTTGTGGTTATTGACCAACAGACCCCACTGTGAAAGCAATGACTGCTTGGGTCTTTTGAAAGAGAACACTGAAGTGCCCTTGGAGTGGATGACTCTGCAGTCTCTTAACAGGGGCCACTGCTGTGAAAACAGACTCCTGCTTGCCTTCTGCCTGGAAGGAACAGACAGAAATAATGGGGTGGGAGTAGGGGCGGAAAAGTGCTTGTAGGAATCAGGGAAAGACAGAAAGCTGACATCCACATACGACACTAGTACTTATGCCCAACGACTGTAGTTATTATTCCCCATGTCTCCCAAACTGAATCAATATGGGCCTGTAGAGATTTCAATCAGATCTGTTGTGGTCAAATTTTGATTTTTTTTTTCATTTTGAAGCATAAGCTTTCTTCCTAATACTCTTTTGATGCATTCAATATAAAATCGCAGATTAAAATCTACTGAGTTTTAGCTGGTTTCATTTTCCTTTTAAGCTTATTTCAGCACTTTATTTGAAATGATATTAGGTGCTCCCTTTCTAATTTTTCTAAAATGCCCATTGATCGCTTTTATAACTACAAAACTAATATAAGGCAATTTGATTTGAGATATTGTGGCCAACAAACACTTCTTGGTTATTTAATCTACTCACTGTAGAACTAACAAGAGAAAATAATCCTCTTCCTTACTACATTTTAAAATGTTCATCCAAGCTCAATCTTCCCTTTTAAAAATCCTGCCAATTATTATTTCATTAGATTGCATGACTACTTTTAAATATTTTCTCTGGATAACCTGCACTGACTTTCCTCCCTATCCAAGAATTGGGCTTTGTGAATATTTTCGCATCACAAAACTCTGAGAAGCATTAAAAAAAAAAACACCACTAAATTGATTCTGATTCATAGAGATTGTGGCAGTCATGTGCTTATGTTAATTTTATGATTGAAATGTAGGGGTAGAGTCTAGCCTGTTAATCTGGAGATGGCCATTGAGTAGCCATGTGGGCCTCTATGTGGGCATGGCTTTCTCCTGAGATTTCTAGGAAATCTCGCAATATTTCCCTCATGAAGATGAGAAGCTATCTTCCCCAGTTGTTGGGACGATGAATCACGGAAAAGACAAGATGGCAGCATCCGAGAAGCTGGAGGAGCCGGCGGAGAGACCACGTGGCTTTGACCTGATGGAGCCAGATCTCTGAAGTTGGAGCGGCATGCTATTGATGGACCCTGATCCCTGGAAGCGAGGAGCCATGGGGAGACCCCTGCCAGCTCTGGGATTCTGCACTCACTGACCTGTGACTTCGTGAGCTGAAAGGAGACTTTATAGACTGATTTCAGGCATATGGGTTAATATCCGACTTAAGACTTTGTGCTGGACTGGATTGGGATGCTTTCTTAATGTCCTGTTTCTCTTATATATAAACCTTTTCCATATATCCACATGCGTGTCTATGAAATTTGTTCCTTTAGCCTACCCAGACTAACAGAGACCCTGTGGAATAAAGCAGAAGTGTCCCACTGGGTTTCCAGAGCCAAAAATTACGGAGGCTGCGTGCTGCATCACTGTGCAGCCAGATACCCTCAGTCCTTTCAAAAGGTGCCACTAATACTCCATAGATGCTTCTGCCTTTGCTGTCACAATCCCACATTCGGAACAACATTACTACAAATAGATCAATATTTCAAGCATTTGAGAGGAAATTTGGAAATCATTGTCCTAAATCTAAATGAATATAGTACTAAATTTAGTGCTGTATGAACAGTGTGTTAGCCCAAGTGAACTAGAGAAACAAATCCATAAACACCCATATGTGTAGAAGAAAAAGCTCCATATGCAAGAGCAATTGAATATTGAGGAGACATCCCAGTTCAGTCCAGATCTAGGCCATAAGTCCGATATTAGCGCATATGTCTGATGCCAATCTATAAAGTCTTCTTCAGACTCACACAACACATGTGATGACGCTGACTGCAGAAAGATCACAGATCAGTGGATGGGAAGTCTTGTGAATACAATGGTAGTGTAAGAATCTCAGTCCTGGCATTGGTCTCCACATGGCTTCTTTGGCTTTATCAGACTCTCTCCATGTGCCTTCTTTACAGGGACGTCGCACAGGGAGTAAGGAGAGAGAGAAGGAGTGAGATTCCTGGAAGGAGGAAATACAGGAGTTCCCAGAATCCTCAGAAGAAGGCCATGCCCACACAGAGGCCTCATTGGCTATATCTTGATTGACAGATTAGACTCCACCCCATACTCAATTATCAAATTGATACCAGATTATGTAACTACAACAAACAGGCTTCCAAAAGTCATGGAATTTCAATTTTTCTTTTTTTGTTTGTTTTGTTTTGTTTTTTGGGCATCACTGCCCTCTGGTGGTGGGAGTAGGAGGTCCAGCCTTTGCTCCTGTGGAGCCGCTGCTGGAATTGAACCTCCATCCCAGTCAATTCAATTTTTCATGAACTTTTTGGAGCTCCTTCATAATTCTAATTGTTCCTTAAGTTTGTAAAAGTTCATACATTTAAGTATGAAAATTAATTGATCTGTAATAAGTATGTTTAATTTTGATAATGAGCCATTTTCAGAAAACTACAGTAATATCATTTTAAATAAGGAGCAGGATGGAAGATAATAGCATCATTCTTAGGTACTACCAAGTTGGTTCTCACTCATAAGAACCTCATGTTCTAAAGAAAGAAAAAGAAAAACAGGACCTCATGTTCAACAGAACAAAGCTGCCCAGTCCTGTGCCTTATTCACAATCATTTTTAGCTTTCAGCCCAACCTTCCAACCATAGTCTCAACTCATTTCATCAATGGCCTTCCTCTCTTTTCCTGGCCCTCTACTTTATCATGCATGATATCCTCTCGAGAAATTAGTCTTTCCTGATAACATGTCCAAAGTACTTAAGAGGAAATTCTACCATTCTCACTACTACAGAGCATTCTGTTTTTAATTCTGTGAAAACAAACTTGTTTGTTCCTCTGGCGGTACATGTACTTTCTGTAGTCATTGCCAACACAATAATCCAAACGTGTCATTTAATCGCCTTTCTTAATTATTGTCCAGTTTTCACATGCATATGAAGCAATTGATACAGCCATGACTTGGCATAACATAGTCATAAGAGTGATATCCTTACTTTTCAAAGTTTTAAAGAAGCTTTGTGCAGTAGATTTACTCAATGTCATTTAATTTCTCAACAGTGGTTTCCATGAGGTATGACTACAGATCTGAACAAAATTAAACCCTTGACAATTTCAGCTTTATCTCAATTTACCTGAACACCTATCTATCCAGCTGTGAGAATTTTGTTCTTCTATACATAGAGTCATAATCCATATTGAGGGCTGCAATCCTTGATCTTCATCAGCAAATGCCTCAAGTCTTCCTCACTTTCAGCAGGCCAGGTTACATTATCTGCATATTGCAAGTTGTTAATAATCTCTCCTCTAATACTGATGCCACGTTCTTCTTCATAGTATTCAGGTTCTCTAGTCATTTGCTTAGCATACAGATGGATTAAATATGGTGAAAGGACACAACCCTGAAAAACACTTTCCTGGTTACGAACCATGCAGTATCCCCTCGCACTGTTTATCTGAGTTGATCCATGTACAAATTTTTCATAAACACAATGAAGAGTTTGAGAATTCCTAGTCTTTGTAATGTTATCCAAGATTTATTATGAGCCACACAGTCCAATTCCTTCATACAGTCAATAAAACATCTTTCTGGTAGTCTTTACTATTGGCTATGACCTATCTGATGTCAATAATAATACCCCTCATATCATGTCCTCTTCTGATCCAGCTTGAATTTGCAGCAGCTTCTAGTCAATATGCTCCCGCAACCATTTTTCCTTTATCTTCAGAAACTTTTACTTGCATATAATATTAATGATATTATTCTATAATTTATGTATTTTACTTGACCACCTTTTTTTTGGTTGGGAAGAAAGATGGACTTCTTCCATATTTGAAGAACTTGACCAGGTAGTTTGTTTTCTTCCAAATTAACAAATGAATGCTTCAAGTGTTTCATCAAGTTGTTCAAATATATTCTATTCGACTATTCAAATATATTCTATTCTATACCATTTGATAATGTCTTCAATACACCTGGAACTTCTTCCTTTCATACCACAGGTTCTTGTTCACATGCTATCTCTTGAAATGGTGGAATGTTCACCAGTTCTTTAGTACAGTGACTTCTGTGTATTTGCTCCATCATCTTTTTATGCTTCCTATATCATTTAATATTTTTGCTCATAGAATTCCTCAATATGTCAGCTAGAGGTTTGAGCTTTTCGTCAATTCTTTTAGCTTGATATATGCTGAATGGGTTCTTCCCTTTTGTATTTCTAACTCTTCTGCACATTTCATTATAATACTTTACTTTGTCTTCTTGAGCTGCCCTCTAAAACTTTCCATTCAGCTCTTTCATGGCATTTTTCTCTTCCATTTGTCTCACCTGTTCTATCATCAAACGAAAGTTAGAGTCTCTTCTGACATCCACTTTTTCATCTTTCCCACAGACGTAGTCAATTTGATATGCTACGCCTTCTGTCTGGTGAGGCCCATGTGTACAGCTGCCATTGATGCTGTTTAGAAATGAGCAGTAATTGGTTTTACAAATACTGTCATGTGATCTCCACCTTCTTTTGTATCACCAAGGTCATATTTTCCAAACCCTTTTGTCTTTACTTCCAACTTTTGCATTCTAATCACTAGTAGTTATCAACACATCTTGATTGCATGCTTGATCATTTTCAGACTGAAGAAGTTGGTAGAGTTCTTTAATTTCTTCATTAGAAACATTAGTTGCTGGTGCATACATTTTAATAATGGATATATTTAAGGGTTATATTAACTGAATGTCCTCAGAGTCCTAGAGATACTTTCCTGTAACAGGTAGCATTGAACTTCTAATTAGATCTTGAGATGTTCTGTTTGAAGGTGAAAGTTACACCATTCCTCTTGATCCTGTCATGTGATTATCTGATTCAAAAAGGCCTATACTGGTCTGGTGTCTAGAATAATATTTTCAATTTTATGAATGAGCATTTTAAAGAAGCTATAATGAAAGAGTTGTTTTCTATATGTACCTTCAGGAAAATAACAGTAGTGCTTTTTAAAATCCATTTAACTTTCACCTCAGGTGTCTGATCCTCTATGTGATCTTCCATACTCTGATTTGAAGGTTAAGTTAGGACTGGATGCCTAGATTTATCAGGTCTATCTGTCTGGAGGTAATAAAGATTTTGCTTAAAGCTTACATTCTTAATCCACAGCATGAACTCTCTAACCTTACAGTATAACCATAGTGGTATCACAAAGATCTCATCAAAGATTCTTTTCACGGTTGTAGCTCAAAATTGACTCCAACCCAACATAACCAATCTGCATTTCCTTTCAAGTTCAACAAACAGGTGAAAAATCATGCATTGGAAAAATGTCTTGATATACTGTTTCACTTTCTGACAATTGAGCATATTTCTTCAAAATTCAGAAAGCACCACTGGCATCATTCAAAAGTGGGTCATGAGCAAAGCCTCACATGAAATTGTCTTTCTTATAAATTTCAAAGTCTCAGTTTGCTCCATTGCTTTTAATTTGGCTATTTCTATTGAATTAAATTCATTCTTTCACTTAAAATAATTTTTGAGTATGCCCTATTCATGTTTAACAAATTGCCAAAGCTCAATGGACAAACTCTTTTACTTCTGACAGAGAGCCCAAGGGAAAGCATGAATAGGGTTAAAATACACACACATATATTATTATTATTATTATTATATATCAGACTGATGAGTTCAACTGATTTGAGCAGGGTGTTAATGAAGTCAAGGTTGTGGATTCAATCTCTGCACAAGCCATTTAACTCATTTAGACAAAGCCACTATTCCAGAGATGCAGATTGAACTCTTAAAGGCAGTCAACTATGAAAAAATACACCAGTGATCTCAAAGGACTATTAAGAAAAGAATGTGAGTAGCCCAGCATAAGTCACCATCATTACTTAGAGAAACAAGGAAAATTGGTTTGTCATTGATTCAGTAATAAATATTACCCAGCTACTCTGTACAGTATATCAAGTAAATAGTGAATAGTGAACGTGAAGAAATCCAAGAAGAAATCCAATACAATCTAGCACTCAGTTTCAAAAGCTGTCCTGTCTAGCAAGTAAGTACAGTCTAAAACTGAAGTGGAAACATTTTTTAAAAAGAAGAATAAAAAGAGAGAAACTACAATATAAGCAAGGGGTAATCAGTAGGCATAATGGGAGGCATGATATGCATCTTGAAATTTAAAATGCATCATGGGTTTGCAAAGCGCAGAGAGTTCATGTTCAGCTAATGTGATAAGAAATTACTTTGGAAAAGATAAAACTGAGCTGGGACTTACAGGATGATAAAGTTTCAACAGGCAGAGAAGAGAGATAGGTGAACAGCTTAAGGAGAACAAATAATATTTTTAAATGTACAGAGGGAGCCAAATGTTGATGGAATAGACAGTGATTCAATGCTTAAGATACCCTTCAAAAAAACTGATAGAAAATTCGAAAAAGATAGGCCACACCAGGAGCATGAGAGGCTTGAACACTAAGTACAAATTTTAAACTTTATCTTCTAAGAAACAAGGAATTACTAGAATTTTTAACAAAGCCTTGATCTGATGGTTTGGAATCCTACAGACTAAACTGGCAACAGCAGGTATGATTAGAGACAGGAGAGTCTAGATAAAAGAGCAAAAATGGAGCTTTCTTAAACAGCTTTATTCAGAGTCTTAGCGAGAATGAAAACAGATTCAGGAAATACTAGCAATGTGAAAAAAAACACATTTTGTTAATTAATCTAATGAAATAAATCATCAGATGAAGAGGAACAAAAAAATAAGCTTTCAAAATCCAGCGACAGGGAAAGTGGTGATGCCACAAACAGTGTGAAGTGTTGGCAAAACATCCAGCTGGACTCAAACAGCAAGTTACTAATAGCCGCAAGGAACCTGCCAGTAATAGTAATAGCAAATGTGGCAGAGATCTGTCGGAGAATGAAGACGGAGAAAGATCTCTGTGGTTTGATAATCAGGAAGCACGGTAATCACCAAAATATTTTAACCCCTTCGTTGTTGCTTTAATTAAAAATTGAAACAACTTGAAAAATGGATCAAAGGGGGCCTCGAATGACAAGATATTCTAATTTAACTACATGGGTCACAATCGACTTTACAGTGCTCTCTGTCTGACAGCAAGGTCTTTCACATCCTTTAAGTCTGGCCAGAGGAGAGTCACCAGAGGCTTAACCCATGTGGTGACCCTACAAATGGGTTTTGGGCTTCTACTACTAGCCTTCTGCAGACTGGATGCTTACAAGTTATACTCAGATACCATGCTCTCCTTCGGATTTAAATTTTATTATTTACAATCCTTAGATCACACAAGCTAGTGGGCTTAGTTGACACCTCACTTAGAAGGTTGCTTGTTGTAGCACAAGCCTTGAAGACCCCAGAGACTACTCTTTCAGATAGTCAGGCACCTTATTAACTTCCCTGTTCTTTAAAAAAAAAAAATGGTGTGATTGCACTAATTTGCCAGGCTCTTTTAGTTAAATTATGGCTAATGAGTTTAAGCAGAAGTGGCATGCCACATTTAGAGGTCAGAAAACTGTTGGTGCAAACCTTGCAGAACTCTTTTCCATGGCCCAGGAAATCTTAAGATATCTAGGCTTCTTCATCAGTCTGGATCTCAGCAGATTGTCAATGACAAGGAACAGAGTCCGCAGCCTACTCACCAGGGTCATGCATTGGGCATGTGTATAACAGGAGCACAAAGTCAACCTATGCGGTATTAAGTAGCTAATAATTGACTGAGATTTGGTTCATCCTGCCTAATAAGTGAAGACTTTGGTGACCACCAAGATAGCAACTTCACAGAAGTAGTGAGGTAAAAATCTGTCTTACAAACTGTTAAAAAGTGGTTGGAGCGACTACTACCACTCTTCCACCTTTGATGCTTGAGCTGGCATTGACCTCAATGACAACTTTGTCAAGCTCATCTACTGGTATGACAATGAATTCGGCTACAACAGAGTGGTGGGCCTCATGGTCCACATGGCCTCCAAGGAGTAAGAGCCCCCCTGGACCACCAGCCCCAGCAACAGCACTAGAGGAAGAGAGACCCTTCACTGCTGGGGAGTCTTTGCCCCCGACTCAATCACCCAACACACTAAGAATATTCCGTCCAGACCCCCTGAAGGAAAGAGAGGGGCTTAGCAAGCCTGAACCTGTCATGTACCATCAATAAAGAACACTGTACCCAGGGGGAAAAAGTGGTTGGAGGGAGAAAGGTGAGTTATTCAGCAAGATCTTTGTATTACTAAGTCTAATGATGAAAATCCAGAAAGAATCCAGTAGCTTTGAAAGTAATCAAGGAGAAGGATGGACTGTGCATGCTGTTTTAGTACAGGAAATCAGTCCCAAGAAAGGGCATGAGAGAGCAAAAGATTATTAGAGTATGATTTGGAAGAGGGTCAGAGGTTGCCTTTGAAAGTAGAGTAGCAGTCCTTCTTCTGAGACATGAGTAATGTAAAGAACAAGGATTAATCCTTGAGAAAATATTAAAATGAAAAGAGAAATCTAGGCAAGAACTCATGTCAAATGGTTTCACTGAGTAGCATCAACTTCTTGCACACAGTGTGTCATGTTTCTACATTATACATCATTTTGTTTCTATCCATGAAATACTAAATAATAACAGTTCTGTGCCTCAAATCAATTAATTATAAAACTACAAAGCTATGAACACAGCACTCACCACTGTTAAAAATACAGGCATCGAGGCCATGCCTGATCATCTCTTCCATAAATTTGGAATCAGAGTAGGAGAAGAGAAATCACAGTTAAGTGTTTACTGTGATTACTGGCCAGTAGATGGGAAGCTCCAACCCTCCCAGGTACACTCAGAGTGCAGTAATGGCGGTCTCCTGATGAACAGTCATACCCTGATGAGTCTATAGGGCAGGTCTCCTCTGTACTCATGGGACCACCAAGTGATAGCACGTAGAAACAACAAAAAATCACAGACAGCACTAAACTATGGAGAGCTCAATGTTACGATGCGAAGCATGAGGGAGAGAATGACAATGAAGTTTTAAAAAATCAGGGAAAGACTCTTTGAAGTCATGGAGTTTGCCAATAGGCAAGATTTGAATAGAATCATGCAGAGGGGGCGGGTGGATGGAAACATCCTAGTAATGAGAAAAACCTTAGCAGAAAATCCTGGATAAACATGTTCTTGGAATGAGTTTGACTTAACTAGGTTGCTGCATGTGAATATCATCATAATTCATGACTATGTGCCACTGAGAATAACTCTAATGTAAGGCTTTGTGTATTGCATAAAATCTACAGGTGAAAAAGAGAGGCAGATTTACAAGCAAAGCATCCAGAGTCAGAGTCCAAAATAATACTGAAAAGTGGTCTGATGAAGATCCTACAGCAGTACTAATGGGCCCACATCATCAGCAGCATTGTATTTTTACTCCACATACTGCCACAGCTACCTGGGGGGGAGGGGGAGCAACTGTCACTACCTTTGCACACCACTGTACCTTACATGAGGTCTCTGTCCACCGTTCTACTTATGATTCAAAATCTGGGAGAAGTATGTGCAATGGAGAAAGTTTAATTATTGTGACTGAATATAGCTTCAAGGGAGACAAGAAATATGATTCTGATACTTGCTGTCTCTATAGGAAGAGTATGGTTCTGTATTATAAGGTAGTGGAGTCTCCATCAATAATAATTATCTTGTTGGTTAGACAAGAAAATCACAAAAGTCCACTTCAGTGTTTATGGCCCATAGATAAAGAAATGTAACTGGAATTATTGGTGACAGCGAGGAGATATAGAAGATGCTGAAATCCAGACAGAAGAAACTTAGCCTCCTATTGAATATATTGATGAGTATCAATATTGATATATATTCAATAAGAGCATTGACTATACTGTGCACTACCAAAAGAGCAAGCAGCTCTGTCTTGGAAGAAGTACACACCAGATGCTCTTTCCCGGCAAGGCTGGCAAGACTTCATCTCACATGCTTTGGACATGATGTCAGGAGAGACCAGTCCCTGGAGAAGAGCATCATGTTCAGTAAAGTGGAGGGGCAGAAAGAAAGAGGAAGGCCCTCAACAAGATGGATGTAGACAGTGGCTGCAACAATGAGCTTGAATCTAAGAAGTCTTGGTAGGATGGGGCAGGGCAGGCGGCACTGCGTTTTGTTGTACCTGGGGTCACGCTGAGTCAGACCTGACTCCGTGACATCTAAAAGCAGCCTGGGAAGGAAGCAGGAACTGCTCGATATTTCTGAAGAGAAGAAGGGTATGGATCTGAAGCACGTATCTGTTGACTGAATAGACAATTGCTGGATTGTAAAATGGATTAAAAGGATTCCAGATTGTAATGTCTAGGCACAAGACTGTGGCATCGTATATGGAGGAATTGGGGATGACTGTAGAGCTAAAGTACCTGTTTTGAAATATTTCAAACTGAACATTAACAGTGAGTGGAAGGCCTGGGGGTATAAGGGGTTATGCTACCACAAGGTCAGCAGTGGACAAAGATGAGGCTTTCTACTCTTGCTGAAAGATTTACAGTCTCTGGAACCTAAAGGAACAGTTCTACCCTGTCCCATAGGACTGGCATGAATTGGAATTGGTACAATGGTAGTGAGTGAGAATTGAGAATAAATGATAGAAGAGGACCTTGCACTCCAAGATAAATTTCAAGATTTTGAGACTAAATTACTCACTAAATTTAAACCAAATCTGATGTGAGAGATTTGAGAGATCAGAGATGAAGATTTTGACCATTCTGCTTTGGCCAGTTGATTGAGAAGACCATCAAGTAAATTTTTATTGCTTTGACATACTCGCAGTTGTAAAATGTGTGTTGGGAGTTCCATCAGCTTCTCTCTGACCCGTTCACACAGACAGCATGCTACTTTACTTTGGTGAAAAACAACTGAGTCTTAAAAGCTGTGGGCTGCCCTCTAAGGTGCAACTACTGGCATCTCCCATTTTCTTAATTGCTTGATAATGGTTTACACTGGTGCTTCATCATTCACAATACTCTCCGGTTTTCCAGCTGAGTTCAATAATTCATTGCAGTGGACAAATACAATTCTCAGACAATATTCATGATTAAGGAAATTAACAGGTTACAATGAAAGTAAGAAATGTTTAGGACACAGTTGTTCAATCAGGACATGTTACAAAGTTCTGTCAGAGCTGCTAATAAATTCCCAAAGGGCATGCTACTCCACGGTAAGCCTCAATTCAAAGGCATTCAGCTCAGGCTCCCTAGATCAGCACTCAACTTGCCCTAGTAAGTGGCAAGAGACACTCTGCTCTACAAGTCCGCCTCCTGCCACAAAGCGCACAGCTTGACTTACTCTGTGGCCTGGAAGTCGTCTATTCTCTCTCATGCGCTGAAGGTCCTTTGTCACAGCTGTCTTCTGGACCAAAGGGATTCACTGTGCAGGCATCTTGGGATCCACAAGACATGCTTCACTTCTGACTCTTGCTGGGAGTTAGATATCGCACGTGCGCGCACACACAGAGCGACTGGAATTACAATGTATCCTGTTAATTATTCAAAGGTGGATCATATCAGTGTCTCCCCCTACCACCTCACCCAGACCTATTCAGGAAAATGTGTTTGGTGGGCGTTACAGACTGGAAGAGTAACATTAAATAACTCACTGTCCCTGCAACTAGTTATTACAGATAAATCATTGTAGACCACGGATTTTTTTAAACTTCCTAGGAAGATGTAACTTTTGTTTTCAAAGCTCAGGGACTTGATGACCACCTTGAACTTCTATGGAAATCACAGGATGTTATCTAAATCCCTCTAATTGGGCAAGATTCAACTCCTAAACTCTATCTCTCCTCTAGGCAACCAGGGATTCATTTTAGGCTTTGTTCTGATAAGCCTAGTATAAGCTTTCTTGAAGAGAGTTATGTTTAGCTGTCATCGTGATATCTTACCTGAAATTTTAAAGGGTATTAATGAGGTACTAATGAAGTTTCTCCACTGTGGCTAGGCTTGTACTCTAACCTCCCCCAGCACTACCTAACACTTGATATCTCTGGTTCACTTCCCACCCCATAATGACAGAGTTCAGGGCTCCCATAAGTGTAAACAGTCAGTCTCACCCGGCACAGATATAGTCAAGTCTTAGCCAAAGCTGGTGGGGACTCCTCATAGAGACCTCTGATGTTTCCCTTCTGCACAACTCCTTGCTCTGCAATGCACTGATCCACACATTCTAATTGCTTCTGCTCTCCTAAACTCTAATCTCGATCTCTTCAGCACAGTGTAACCCCTGTGAACCCTGGCTCTTTGTGCCATGATTAAGAAAGGTGGCCAGGTAGAGACCCAAGGCAATCGGGACCCCCCTTGTTAGGTTTCCTTCTCTCATAGCTCACAGTCTTGGTCATACTGTTTTTCAAAGCTTAAAAAAAATTGTCATATGCACTTTTCTCTAGTCCATGACTGTCTATGCATGAAACTTAGTCAGCAGGAAAATAAAAACTTTAAGACTATGGAGATGCTGAAATACCAAAGTAAAAACTAGTAGAGTTGGGGCTGAGCCCTGGTGGCATAAGTGGTTGAGTGAGGAACTGCAGCCTGCGAGCTTGGTGGTTCAAATCCAGCTGTGGCTCTCAGGAGCGGCACTGGGTAGCGCCCACAACCACCAGAGGCAGTGATGCCCACAAAAAAAAAAAAAACTAGTAGAGTCCTAGACTACTTGTTCTGAGAATGGGTCTTTGTCTGAGGCCAGTCAGCTCCTGATATCTCAAGATGTTCTTAAATGCTTAAATGGAATTAGCTATGAGAACACGGGGTGTCAATTTGCAGGGTCAACTAAGATAGAATAATCCTTTCATGATGAGATCTGCTGAGAGGTATGCCTTCTTCCAATATAAGGGGATGCTGTGGGTGGACAATAGGGGGAAAACTTGCTTGCTTTGCATGGGGTCTAGGCCTGACATCAAGCCCATGGTTCTTTGGACTTGGGTCGGTGACCTGCTTTAGCACTAACATAGTTATCTTGGTACTCAGCAGCAGCAGCCCTCTCCTTTACCTGTCAATCTGAGATTCAAGAGGAGACTGGGTTCAGGCAGGACCTGAAATCACTAGTAAGTTGCCAAGATCCCCATTGTCCCAGTACTTTCTCTCTCTCAGCTTCACCTACAGCTTCATGGGGAATCGAGGTACACGGTGATGGGATTCAAATAATGTAATAACTTTATAATCAGTGATAGGATTCAAATAACTTAACAACCAATTCTCTGTCCTAATGACCATTTTAAGCATCAAAAAAAATTATACCAAAATATTGTTTATCATTTCATGCAGCTAATACTTAAATAAAAACAGAAAAAAGAGGTACACAAAAATAGATTATGTTGTAAAAGTTTTAAAACATTAATGAAAAAATATTCAACGATACCTGACAAAAAACAATAAAATTGTTATTTAAGATATTTTGGTATTGCTTCTCGGTTGGCATCCTCACTTGTAATATTTTTCACTTGCATCTGAAAATGAATTCCTTCATTTTCATAAAGCACATCATTGGCTGTGTGAGTTACTCTTAATCATCTTTTCACTGAAGGAATAGAATCCTATTCCTTGAGAGCCAATTAGACAACAGTAATTGTGTTGTATATATTTTAAATGGGTGCTTCTTTTTTAATATAAGATGTTCATCTTGTAAAATTCTTCTACTTCTGCTGAATTTACAGAAGTTACAATTGTTCTGACAATATTTTTAGTTCTTTGAGCACCTATAGGAATTGAGTCATTCACTCTTAATATCCTGTGGGAATTTGAGCCATAACACATAGCTGAAATGAATGACAGCATGTCACTCACTGGTTGTTCGGTGCTTTTTCTCTTTAACTTATATGTTTGTTTACTGAAGTAACAAACACAAGGACTGGGGATTAGTATTGCATTAACAGTATAATGAGTTTTAGGAAATGAATAAAGATCACAAGCATAGTTCCATCTGATTTTCTTATACCTATGGACAGAATGAACATTACTCCAGGTGCTTAGAATATGCTATTGCACAGATAAAAGTTTAAAAAGAGTAGGGTGGGTACATTTGTGATTTCCACATTAAATGCCTGCCCACCCAGCCTCCTTAGAGGATACCCCGATTACAAGTGTCATTTGAACCACTGGTTTGAGAACTCAAACATGATGTCCTTCTCCAAGGACTAGTCTCTCCTAACAACATGTCCAAAGTATGTCAGACAAAGTCTTGCCATCCTTCCTTCTAAAAAGTATACTGGCTTTACTGTTCAGAATGTCCTATTAGCAGTCCGTGGCACTTCCAATATTCTTCTCCAGTCTGACTATTCAAATGCATCCATTCTTCTTTGGGCTTCTTTATTCAGTGTCCAACTTTACATTGAGTCATAATCCATATTGAAGGCTGAGATCCTTGATCTTCATGACCAAGTGCTTCAAGTCCTCCTCCCTTGTAGGAAGCAAGGCTGTCATTCATATTGCAGGTTATTAATAAGCCTTCCTCAAATTCTGACACCACATTCTTCTTCATATAATCCAGCTTCTCTGATTATTTGTTCAGCAAAGAGATAGAATTGTGAGAGCATGCAACCTTTGCTACCACACCTTCGTGTGATGAACACCTTTCCAGATTTTAAACCAAGCAGCATCCCCTGGTTCTGTTCACACAACTGCCTCTTGATCCATTTACAATTTCCTCACAAGTCCAATGAAGTTTTCTGAAATTCCCATTCTTCTCAAGTCTATCCATAGTTTATTATAATCCACACAGTTGAATGCTGATGCATATTCAATAAGACATAGTAAATGTCTTTCTGGTATTCTCTGCTTTGAACCAAAATCCACCTAACATTACGTGTTCTGTGCCCTCTTCTGAATCTGGCCTAAACCTCTGGAAGCTCCTGGTTAATATACTGCTGCAACCACTGTTCTTCACGATCTTCAGCAAAATTTCTCTTACATGTGATATCAGCAATATTGTTCTTTAGTTTGAGCATTCTGTTGGGACACCTTTCTGTGGAATAGTTAAAATATGGGTCTTTTTCAGTCAGTTGACCAAGTAACTGTCTTCCAAATAATATTAGGCAACACCATAATTCAAGTGCATCAGTTATTCTCTAGTCTTCTTAATCAATGCCCAGCTTGCACGTGCATATGCGGTGATTGAAAACACCATGCCTTGAGTCAGGCATATCTTACTCCTTGACATGTCATCTTTGCTCTTTAACACTTCAAGTAGATGCTATGCAATACAGTTGCTCAATGCAATACATTGTTTGGCTTCTTGACTGCTCCTTAGAGAAGCATCAATTATAGATCCAAGTAAAATAAAATCCTGTCCAAATAGTATCTTTTCCCCATTTGTTGTTATGTTTGCATTGGTCCAGTTGTGAAGATTTCTTTTACACTGAAGCTCCATCCATATTGAAAGCTGTAGGTTTAGATTTTCATCCCCACGGACTTCAAGTTCTTTCCACTTCTAATAAGAAAATAATGTCACCTACAGCTAGCAGGTTGTTAAAAAGCTTTCCTCCAACCCTTGTGCCAAGGTCTCCTTCACATAGTCCAGTTTCCCAAACTATTCGCTCAACGTACAGATTGAGGAAGCCTTGTGAGAGGATGCGACCCTGACTCACCCTTTCCTGATGTCAGATCAGTATTCTGGTTCTTCTTGCACAACTGTCTCCTGATCTGTGTCCAGGTTTCACATGAGCACAACAAAGCATTCTGAAATCCCCATGCTTCTCAGGGCCATTCATAATTTGTTATAATCCATATAGTTCAGTGTTTTTTGCCTAGCCAAGAAAACACAAGTAAACATCTTTTGGCTATTCTCTGCTTTGATCCAAGATGCAACTGACTTCAGCAATAATAACCCTTGCTCCTTGTCCTCGTCTAAATCTGCCTGAACACGTACAGTGAAAGGATATAACATTGAACCACACCTTCCAGAAAATATTTTTTTTATTATTTACCTTCCCAAATTTTTAAACCTTGTTGTACCCCCCTTTTTCTTTTGAATGACGGTCTCTTACTCTGAGTATAGGATTCACAAGAGGATAATTAAAATGTTCTGGAATTTCCAGTCTTCCTAAAGTTTCCCATAGTCAGTTGTAATCTGCATAGTTGAATGTCTATAGTCAATAAAACACAAAGCTCTTCCTGTATGCTGTGTTTTCAGCCAGTATTCAGCAGGGATATAATCAGTGATTTCCCTGATTACAGTCCTCTTCTGAATCCAGCTTGAATTCCTGGTGATTTACTGGTGCTTCGATTTTTTTAATTATCTTCAGCAAAATGTATGCTGATACTTGAAATCCTGGAGGCAGAGCTTCCTGCATTATAGCAACACACAAACCACCACAAATTGGCAGACAAATAGTGGAACAGCTGCTTATTAGTCACACTCTACATGTCACTCAAAGCCAGAGGGGACTCGCCCTTGGAAATGGCTTGAACAACAAGAAGCTGTGGGAGGCAGCTTTGGAATAATAATAGAGTGACGTGGCCTCTGGTTCTGCCCGAAGGGTGGGACTGGTTGGTTTGAGCAAGTCCATGGACTGGCAGGGAACTGCAGTCCGGTCTACGAGGAGAAGCAGGAACTGCCCAGGTGCCCTTGAGAGGGAGGGTCTTTCTCTAAGAAACCTTACACACAGGAGCAGAATGAGGAGAGGAACTTGAGGTGAGAACCTTCATACCCAAAACCCATTGTCGTGGGTGGGTCAATCTTTACAAAGACGATAGCCTCATCTTTTTACTGTGGAGCAGCTGGTGGGTTTGAACTGCCCACCTTAGGGTCAGCACTCCAATTCTTATCCAATGACATCACTGATTATTCCAAATATCAAGGCAGTATATCTTCTTGGGCCTAAGTTTTGGGACTTACATCACAGCTATGCAATAGAAGCCTTGCAAGTTGCATTCTCTATTTGCAGCTCTCTTAAAGGAAATAAATGTGTGAAAGGCACTAAGAAAAAGTAACTATTTTGAATTCACAGTGCTACCCTGCTGTTAACTCATTTAATCTTCACAATAATCCTGTGAGATACGTATTTCCTCATTTGGTAGATGTAAAAACAAATAGTCAACAATAATCTTGCCCAAAATCAAAAAATAATCTTGTGAAGTCACTTAGCAATAAAGAGGGGTGAAAGAAGGGAAACTTGAATATCTGACACCCTTACTGTTTTATGCTCCAATCTTCTAAGCCAATGCTCATCATCCTGTAAAATTAAGTTGATTAATTTTTAATATCTTTCATTCATGTGTGATAGAGCAATACAATTTTTTCCTAACTAGTACACTCAAAATCCTATGGATCCCATACTGCGTATGCATAGAAAATAAAATTGTTCATAAGTATTCAGTACTTTCTTTTCTTAGAGGGGTAAAAAAGATCAAACCGAATACAATAGCTTTCCTGTGAGTGAGAAAGTCTACTTTTGCTTTCAAAAAGAATTCTTAGATATAATTTTTGATCTACCCTCTGTGCATTTGATGTCTGTCTAGAAAAATAATTCTACCCTCTGCAATTCTTGACTTACTCCTGATTACAATGTTAGAGACTCAAGAGGACTTAAGGAAACCAGAACATTTTCACTGAAATCAAGACTCCCTGAGCACAAGACTTATGTGCCTCTGGGCTAGAAATTAGTTTTTATTTTTCCTAGAGCTATGTTAAGTGTCTTCTAACTAAGTATGAGAAATTAGATTCTTCTTATCAGGTTATAGTCACAATTAAACTTGAAGACATAGACAAGCAGCTAACTATTTAGAACTTTCTTTCCTTTTTTTAATTAAGAATTTTTATAGTCTTCTGTTTCCAAACCCTAAGGTATTTGGAGGGGGGTGGGGAATTCAATAAAATTCATTATTTAGTAAATATTAAAATATTGGAAATCTATTCTCCAAAAATTCAGGTTTAAAATTACATGATTGGGTTAAGAAATCTTAGATTGGGTTAAGGAATCTTAAATTCAAGTCCACCTTCTTATTCCTGTTAGGAGGTGATTTAAAATTGCTCTTCTCGAAAGTATAGCACATACCTTCAAGTCTTAGACTCATTCAAATGAACCATATGTGTACAAGAGACATGGCTGCCTCGTTTCTTAAAAGGTCCTGTGCAGACCCATCACAGCTTGATCTCATATCATCCTTTATCATTTTCCTGTCCACAAAAAGAATTGTGGTAACAACTAATGGTTAATAAATTTGGGGGTGTGTACCTAAAAATCTTTGGACTATTATCATTTCACAGACACTAAAAATAGTTTTAATTGCTTATCTTGTTCACTAGACATTTGTAAACGTATTCATTCACACACGATATCTGTCCCTGTAGCACTCTTTTTGAAAGCGGCACTGGCTGTTACTGCTTCCTGACTGCCCATGAATCCTCTAACCCATCTCACTCTGACTCCATTCCCCATTGCCTCTTCCAACATCGGCAGCCTCCTTCGTATGGAGCTAATGATCTGAATGCCGTGTTCATCTTTCCTTCCTTTTCGGCCACCTTTCACACAACTGAGTCCTTTCTTCTTTCTTTCTCTTTTCTCGTTGGGGTCAAGCTGCCAGTGTTGTTGTTGTTGCTGCTGCTGCTGCTGTTGCTGTTGCTTTGCTTCTTCCTCTGGCCTACTGCGCATAGATTTCAAATGCTTCAATTCAGCCACTTCTCTGGTGCCTCCCCTTACGATCCCTCCACTATGCAGTCAGCACTTCACGCTTTCACTGAGTCCAGAGTGGCATCAAATGCACAGGTCTAGCAAGAAACACTCTCCTGAGCTCCCCCGGGAACATCAAGATGCAACCACTGCATCACCACTAATTTGTCCCTGTGACACGTCTGCTTCTCAGAGAGATTTCTCCTTGCTCCTCAAACATCAGCTCTGCTCATTTCTCTTAATGATATCATTAACCTTCTAGTCCAACTGATACAAAACTTTAAAGTTGAAACTTTCCCTTCTCCATGACCCCTACTTTTTTCAAATCCCTACCTTCTTTTTCCACACTATCCCTGGCATGTAGCAATAGTTAACAAGGGTCATGCTTTAATTTCACTTTTGTGTATGTGATGACCTATTTTGTGCTATACTGCACACTCCGAAATGAAGGGTCTGCATTTTATGCACTCCATAAAATCTTTTAGCCATGCATGTAATACATGCTAGAGGAGTAGGAAGCAGAAGGGCTTAGAGGTGGGACTGGGGCTGGCTAGGACACTGAAGGCCTGGGAGAATTGCTTTGAAGCTGAATTGGCACTGGCAGCACACTGTTTTCACTTAGGCTGCACTTCTCTTTGGGATGATGTTAGGGTGCTGATGGAGATTTCCAAAGCTATAAAGGCCCAAATACTTCTTTGCACTGCTTCCACAGGTAAGTAGCTTGCTAAGAGTAAATCATATAATGGGAAGATCAGAGAGACCTAGCTCTAGAAATGGGGATAAGAGCCATTACATTTATTTCCTTAGAGTCACGCCCGGGCCCAGTGAGTCCAGTTTCCAAGAGCACGAAGAAATCTCCCCTCCTCCTGCCTTCCCTGGACTCCTTCCCTCATTTCTACTTCCATTTCTTCTTTTTTTCCAGCCTGTGACTCAGGCTTTCAGCCCGTCAAATCGGTCTGCCTTTCCCTTAGGTAGGCTTGAGACAGGTCCGTATACAGAAAGGAGGAACAAAGAAAAATCGCCCTCTCTGCCCAGCATCCGATGAATTCTCTTCGTCTGGTTGCATAGTTCCCAGGTTTTATTTTAAAAACAAGATCACTGTGATTGCCTCCATTTTGACACTTTCACTATGCTAGTTTGGAATAAGCCAGCACCTCCAGAGAAGGCTAGGCACCGCACCCTGAATGAGGGTGCTAACTTCCATCTGCAATATGGATATTCTCACAAAGCTCAACACAGCGACTGCCACTGATAAAATTTGTTGGGTAAACTAGCAAATATCTACTCTGTAAAGAGTCACCGATAAAATGGAAGTCATCTTGAAACCAAATATACTAATTTCTGATTAATGTGTAGTGTTTTAGAAAATACATTAAAGAATTTAATCTATTTTATTTTCCTCGAATTAATGGTGCCTTTCTAATGAATCTAAGTTGTTAATGAATTTGGCTCAGCCCTAGTAAAATCAATGAAGCATTTCTATCAAATCAGTATTCCAAGTATGCCTCTATTGATCTCAGCATAATACTTAGTATGTTACTTAGTACGTGAACTACCAAAACCGCTATTTACAATTATTTGTAAGGATTAAGAAAGATGCTGATGTTACAGTGATGCTCCAAAATATAGAATTCTCAATGTTGTCCAAAAGAATGTGAAGCTGATATAATGCCAGCTGTTGGAGATAGGAGACCATATACAGAGGAAGCAGTGGCTGTAAAAATTAATTTAACCCAGGAAGCAGACAATATATGGAGAAATCACAGGTTGCAGAAACAATGCCTTAAGGTAGTATAGCAGACACTCACAGAACAGGAGAGTGTGACATTGCAAAATAACTCTTGAAACTTACCAAAGCTATACCTCAGTTGCTTTCAGACCACAAACTTCCTTCTCCTAAAAGACCCATTTGAACCAGTGTAAGAGATATGCATAGCAAGGAGATGTGTAACTACTAGGTGCCCTAAAATGGTGGGTCCCCTACTAATGTGGAATTTGAATTAAGAATAAAGGTGTTGTGTGCATGCCCAAAGATGCTCTGGGGGTGTTAACTGGAAGGTGCACTTGAAATCAACAGCTCCAAGAGAAAGAAGGGGGTTTCTCTTTCCATAAAGAAGTAGCCTCTCAGAAACCCCCAGGGGCATTTCTACCCTGCCCTGTATGGTCCCTAGCAGTTGGCATCAATTTGTTGGCAATAAGCTTGGTTTCCTCTGGTGAGTGGCTAAACAATTAGACTAAGTATCCCAGATGCACTCCCGACAGTCTTAATTTTGAATATCTAGGCTCCAACATGGCCCAAGGCTGCATATGTACCTACTGAAAGAGGAAGCCCTCCCCCCACCCGCCCACATTTAAAAAAACTCACAAAAATCACATGACTGTTACTGGGAACAAAGGTCTGGGATTGCCTATCACTGTCTCCATTAATGACAGAGACTAACTAGATCAATTCAAGAAGCTGAGTTTATTCTGAAACATGAGATAGAAGGAAACAGTGGGATTTGCTACTTCCAAACTGCTTCAAAAATCCAGTCGAAATCAAGCAACTCATATACTCTAAACTCATATTTGATAAAAAGCAGGTTTTGTAATGATCACAGAAAGCAATTGGCAGGTTTTCCAATGATCACAGGATACTCCAAACAATGTGGCCCAAAAAAGGGGGGTCAGGATTTGCTATGATCTTAAGAAATTATCTATATCTAGATTTCTCCAAGGGCCATCAGATCACCATACTCTGATGCCTCTTGTGTCATAGTTTATCTAAATGGTGTGTGTGTGTGTGTGTTGTGGGGGAGGGAGCAACTACTGAGCCTGGGTACTTATGTTAATGTCCTGGCTTTTCATCTTCCTGAGTTAGAACATCCCTGCTGATTGGCCTTAAAAGAGTTTTCTTCAAGGCAGTGGGCAGTTACATTTTGCATTGCTAGCAAACTAAATCATAACTTATGTTACCGTTCTTATGTTTGGATGAGCACAATCATGACTTTCTAGTCTTTTTGTTCAATCCTATCTCAGGGGACATCAGCCATTTTGGCCAACTATGTCTTTCCCCTAAATAAACTTATTTATTTATTATTTCCACTAAAACCAATTAGAATAAATGTTAAGTAGTAGAGATTAGGCATGCTTGGTTGATAATTTTCCTACAGCACACCACTTCAGCATCCATTTATAAATGCCAGGGTTTCTAGGTCTAGAAAAAAGTGAATGCCATGCATAGCATCTAGTCCATTTTACAGCCTGTCTCACTTTCCACCACCAGACATAGAGAAAGGGGGCTGTAGAGAGAGGTTGCAGGGGCTATTAATACACGACACTCCATGAGATTGGTGTCCCGGTTAACATTATTAAAGTAAAGCTAGAGAATGTGCATGTTCTCGCTCTCTCATTTTTGCAAATAATATAGTATCACTTCCATGTGGTGGCTATGATGGAGGGCTATCCAATAGTATTTAGCCATTTTGAGACAAAGTAGCTTTGGAACACTGCAAAAATAAAGTCTGCTGGATAGATAAGCAAGATTTCCACAGAGGCTACTCTAAAGTAGCTTGCAGCTCTCATCAAAAAGATTTGCGTGTAATGGCATGAATATGATGCTGTGAACACTTGTGAA
>PVJH01024020.1:0-33814 GCA_004026705.1 Nesogale talazaci
CACCAGTGGGCCTTAGGTCCCCACCCTGCTCTCCCCCTCATTCGTGATGATGTGATTCTTGTTCCTTGATGCTCGAGACCTGCTCACTTAGGACCCTCTTGATCACACAGGTTGGTGTGCTTCCATGTGGACTTTGCTGTTTCTGCGCTGAACAGCGACTTGTTTATCTTCAAGTCTTTGAGACTGGCACATACACACAATGGAGTACTATGCCTCACTCGAAAGCCCTGACGAACACATGAAACACATCTCTGTGCGGGAAGAACTGGAGGAAGTTATGCTAAGCGAAGTCAGTCAATCACAAAAGGTTAAGTACTGCATGAGCCCGCTGAGGTAAGTAGAAACAGTATAGTGGGTATGAGAGAAGACTCCTATACCATAACTGTTGGTCCAAGATGTAGGGTAAGGGGAGGAGGGAGGAAAAAAACCCAGGGAAGTACATGCCAGGTGCAACACAGTAATGGGAAAAGGATGAGGGGGTGGGGGGATAGGGAGATAAAAGGGAGTACAAAAGTAAAAGGATAACAGAGGGAACGGGGCACTAACTGATCTTGTCTCCAGAGAAACCATAGTGGGCGAGCAGTTCCTAATAAGAAGCACCCAACCATGAGGACAACATGGTCGCATGGAAGGATGCAAGAAAAGAGAGAACTACAGAGTCGGACACAACCAGAGTCAGATGAACTCCATCCCTAGAAGTGGGCGTGGCAGAGAACAGGTTGGGGGAGGAGCCAGCATGCCACACTCACAGGGACCAAGGCAAGAAGGGAGGAAGAGGAAGAGAGCTGGTCCAGTCCCCATGCCGACATATGATGCTCAGAGGACTACACGCCTCTGGGGACCTAACGGGTTACAGAAAGGACAGGGCAAACAACAATAGGACGGTGCACACTAGCTCCCTACTGAAGCAGACAGCGACACAGGACACTTCGGGAGTCACATGGTGGGGAAGCATTGCGGACTGAAACCACCATCCCCACCCCCAAATTGAACCGAATCAAGAAGGGAGCACTCCTAGTCAGGATGAAAGAATGGCAGGTCCAATTTCCTTATCTTTCAAATAAGAAAATTTCAAAGTACATATACTGAACAAAGATTCTTTTTAAGGATGAGTTTGAAAGTAATAGAAACATTTTCAGTTGCTCCAATTTTTGACATAGGTAAGATTAGAGCATATATGTAGGTGAATTTGCATTTTGGAAGCATATTGAAGGAGAAATGGTGAAAGTAAGGAAGAAAAGAGAAAAGAAAAAGCCCAGGGTGAATTGAATACTTACTCTGAACTAGGATCATCGTACGTATTATATCACTTAAACCCTCAATAACGTTGTGAAGCAGTTATTGTTTTTCCAGTGAGGGGCAGAATGAGACATAATTTGCATCCAAAATGATTAATTAAAAGAAGCACCATATTAGCAATTTGCCGTTAACTCATACTTTTTTAGTCAGTAATTCATGATAATTCAGGCAGGATTAGTCATTATCTTTAATCACTAGATTTAATGAAAAAATTAAGAGTATAATTTAGGTAGTTTAAATATGTGTGTACATATCTTAGGAGCATCATTTAAAAAACATTTAAATGAATAATTGCAATATAGGTATTCACATATATGTATTTATTAGGAATTCTCAATAAGGTACACTTTCCACAGCAACATGCAACTAAGAACCAACAAAAAAAATTAGAAAATTCTCAAAATGGAGCTTCTATCTGAAAACAGAACTAGCTATATCTTCTTTGAACTTTTAAAAGTTCATCCAGTAAGAAAAAGAATTTCCAAGCAGATATAGAAATAAGTCATTAGAACATCACCTGCAAAACTTACATGATGCTAGAAAGATGAATAGAGTGCCAAAAAACTGAATGAATGTTTTAAATGAATAATGCTTAATTTTTTATCTGTCAAAAAAGGTGAGATGGTGCACTTGAGATAAAATCCTTCTAGGTAAAGAAAAGAGAAAATACTGTATGTATTCATGTATAAGCCGAGTTTTTAGTACTTTCTTTTGTTTGTTTGTTTGTTTGTTTGTTTGTTGGGGGGTATCACTGCCCTCTGGTAGTTGTGGGAGCTACCCAGCCTTGCTTCTGGAGAGCTGCTGCTGGATTTGAACCGACAAGCCAATGGGTCACAGTCCCGTACTCAACCACTACGCCACTGGGGCTCAGCCTTTTTAGTATATTTTTATGCAGTTTTTGTGTTAAAATTAGGTGCTTCAGCTGATATTCGGGTCAGCTTCAAATATATACAGTAACTCGTTCATCTATAAAGTAGCAATAATTATAAATCTTCAGAGTTTGTCATTCATTTTACTCTGATTATTGGCTCAGAACCACCTACCCATTAGCACAGACCTGCAAATTAATATGTAGGTATATACTTTTGCATAAGCAAAATAATCAATAATTTCTTACTTTCATTGCTGAATTCCTTGATGAGTTTGATCAGAACTAGAAAAATCACTAGAAAATAATAAATTAGTAGATTTCAATACTACTTATAATGAGTTGAAGAAGTATGATTTTTTTTCTCTTTCATAAGACACTTTATGTGGTTGGAGTGAATGTTTACAGAGCAAATTCATTTCCCATTCAATAATTTATTACATTAATTGTAATCACCTCCATCTAATATTACTCTTCCTATATCCTCCTTGGGTTCCCAATTTTCAGTCATTCTCTTTCTTGCCACCTCCTACCTATGTTTCCAGGTCAATGCTGACATATTCATTTTTATGCTGAACAGAATTGGGAGATGATCCTTTGGAGTAGGGTTAGTTCTGGGGTTGAAAGGTGCCCAAGGGCCACAGTGTCAAGAATCCTACCAGTGCCTATCAGACTATTAAATCTGGTCTATTCTTTTTTTTTTCTTTTTTCCCATCTTTTAATTTACTTTTATTATATTACTTTTATTGAAATTAAAAGATAATTTTATTAGGAGTTCATACAACTCTTTAAAAAACATATGCATCTATCCACTGTGTCAAGAACACTTGTACTTTTATTGCTATCGTTATTTTCAAAACATTTTTTACTTGAGCCTTGAGTATCAGCTCTTGATTTTACTCCCTCCATCCTCAACCCTCCCTCCCTCACAAAACCTTGATAATTTAGGATTATTTTTCATGCCTTACTGACCGATGTCTCCCTTCACCCATTTTTCGGTTGTCCATCCCCCAGGAAGGGGGTTATATATAGATCATTGTGATCGGTCCCCCTTTCTCCCCCACCTTCCCCTTTCCTTCCTGGTGTTGCATCTCATTATTGATCCTGAGGGGTTTATCTGTCCTGGATTCCCTGTGTTTCGACTCATATTTGTACTTGCGCACATCCTTTGGTCTAGGTGGATTTGTGAGGTGGAATTGGGACCATCACTGTGAGTGGGGGGAAGCATTAAAGATCTAGAGGAAAGCTGCATGTTGCATCGGTGCTACACTGCACCCTGCCTGGCTCATCTCTTCATTGTGACCCTTCTGTAAGGGTGTGTCCACTTGTGTACAAATGGACTTTGGGTCTCCACTCTGCACTCTTTCATATTCACACTGATATGATTTTTTTTCTGGGTTTTTGATGCCTAATACCTGATCCAATAGACAACTCACGATCACACAGGATATTGTGCTTCTTCCATGTGGGCTTTGTTGCTTCTCACCTAGATGGCCTCTTGTTTGTCTTCAAGACTTTAATATCCCAGATGCTATATCTTTTGATTGCTGGGCACCATCAGCTTTCCTCACCATATTTGCTATATACCCAAAATGTCTTCAGCGATTGTGTCAGGAAGGTGAGCATCATGGAATGCCAGATTATTATAATAAAGTGTTTTTGCATTGAAAGAGTATTGAGTAGAGGCCCAATGTCCATCTGCTAGCTTGATACTTATGATATAAATAAAGTGACCAGACATCCTATTTTTTTTAACAATTTAACAACGTCCTGTGGTTTTAAAATTAAAATATTACAATACTATTTTTGCATTCTATGAAAAAATTGTGTTTTAGGCATCATCTGGTGGTGGGAGTAGGAGGCCCAGCCTTTGCTCCTGTGGAGCTGGAATTGAACCTCCATCCCAGTGGGCCGCAGTCCCGCAAACAACCACTATGCCACTGGGGCTCAGCCCGAAAATTTTTGTTGCTCCATATAGAACAAATTTTTAATCAAGATCCCCTCTCCTCCCACCACCCCCAACAGTCAACAGTGTCCAGCTTAAAATCTGGTCACTTTACAGTGACAAAATCTGGTCACTATAACAATATATGTATGTAGATCTATTTCCTGATTATTATACAGAAATATATTTATCTATGTACATGCCTGTATATAGAGCTCTATAAATTCCCTTTGCCTCCTTGTTCTTTCAATTTCCTTTTACTTTCCTCTTGTGCCACTATCATGCTCAGACTTCACTCGGGTTTCAGTAATTCCTCCCAGTTACGTTGCCCTTGATCCTACACAATCCTTGCCATGGATTTTAGGTCATTTGTTCCCTTGTCCTGAAGTTTGTTAAACCCCATTTCCTTTCCCCATCTCCCCTCTCTCATGCTCCCTACCCTCCACCATCAATCTGTTTGTTTTCTCCTCTGGATTGTTTATCCAGCATACCTTATTTAGACAGACATGCAGAGACA
Organism: Nesogale talazaci; assembly: GCA_004026705.1. Lineage (NCBI taxonomy): Eukaryota > Metazoa > Chordata > Mammalia > Afrosoricida > Tenrecidae > Nesogale > Nesogale talazaci. Next base: position 4,630 of record PVJH01024020.1, read on the forward strand.
ATAGTATTTTTTAAGAACTATTCCTTTTTATTTCATCCAAGGAAAGACAACTTCAAAAGAAATTGAAAATCGTGCCGAGTAAAAATGGGTCAGGCAGAGGGGCAGCAGCAGGATGGGATTGGCTGCGTTGACTCTGAGACTTTTTCGGTGGCCATTGCCAGGTGGTGTTGTCGTCTCCCCCATATCAGTGACTGTGGTAACTTCTCCTGTTGATGGTGACTTGTGTCCAAGAGCTCTTGAAATAGGACAACTATTTGCAGAAGTCTTTCAAATCTGGGTGTGCTATAGATGAGTTGGTATCAGGTTGGTGTCAAAGTCCTGTCTGTCTCTGTGCCACTTTTAGGATCTGACTGTGGCGTTGACCCATTGCCCGGCTGAGAGTTCTTCGTGCTTTAGAGATCATGGATTTCTGTGGAAATCCGTAGGGTGACCCCTTGAAAATCATGGATGAAAGTTAAGAAGTAGAAAATAAAACCAAAGGCGACTGTCCATTCACAGATGGCACTCACTACATGATATATGTAGTCCTTTTCTTCCGGATTCCACTCTAGTTTGGTAATCGAAATGAGCGATGCACAGGCAATCATGGGGATGACGGCGGTGCAGGAGATGGTCGAGATGGTCATACGAACGTGGCAGGTCTTCAAGCTGGTCCATTGGGGGTACGCTTTGTAAGAGATGATGGACTGCAAGAGCGTATACACAACTCCGCAAACAAAGGCTACCAACGCACCCCCATCATGGACAACCGGCACTGCCAACTCCTGGAAATTGGCCACAATGCCCATTCCAATACACCCCACCAACCCCAGAATGAACGCTACCAAGTTGAAAACAGGTGGACTGAAATAGGAGGTTTCATTTTGCTTCTGCACTATCTTAAATCTCGTGTACATCGTAGCAGCACCCAGAAACGCAGAGAAGTTTATCATGAAGCCAAAAATACCACTCTCGGGAGGTGTTGTTCCCGTGTCACTGATGTAGGGAAGAAAAGGGTTGACATGCCCGGACAACACGGCAACCAGATAGGAGATGATAAAGGCCGCGGACGACCAGGCCACTAGGAGGAAGGGGACAAAGGCCATACCCCTCATGAAGCACAGCATCGTGCTGTGGCCACCCGGAGGGTGCAGCACTCAGAGGAAGCAGAGCGTGGGCGCGCAGAGGCCACGCGCGTTCCGGACAGACAGGACTGAAGGTTTGCGGTCAGCGCAGGCCAGGCCCTGCTCGGACAGAGGCGAGGCGCCAACTGGCGGGAGGCACGGGCGCGGGGCCGGAAGTGGCCGGGGTGGGTGGGGCTCCAGTGTCCAGGGCTTGTTGCGTAACCAGTGAAGTCACAAAGCAGGGAACCGCGTGCACCGCAGATGGATGCCACGCCTGAGCAGGTCGGGCCGGGCCCAGTCTGGTCTGTTTTTTTATGAATTTAAATTTTACTATGAATATTTCTAGCCAGGGCGTTCTCTGATCCAGTTCAGTGTGGTCAGTAGTAGTGGCTGGTCTCCGGGCGGCAGATATGATTCCCATGGTCTATTCCTCCTTTGGACGGATTATTTTCTCCACTCTTATTTTTTCTTCACTCTTCTTTCCTCCACAGGGCTCTCAACCTTCCTAATGCCGTGACCCTTTCATATGGCAACCCCCTCACCCATAAAATTATTTTTGTTCCTACTTCATAATTAATGTTGCTACTGTTATGAATCGGACAACCCCTGTGAAAGGGTCATTTGACCCCCAAAGGGGTCTCAACCCACAGGTCGAGAACCACTGATCCAGGCAGAAAGAGAGAGAGAGACAGAGAAAGACAGAGAGAGAAAGAGAGATATCGATCAATAACTGTGCCTTAGATGACTGCTTATGACCTTTTAGGAGAATGTAGAATGTGGACTTCTTTGTGGACTGTTTACCTAGATACTGCTCAAAATAAACAAAAAATTAAAGAAGCTAACAGGATAACAAAATAAGCCAGAGAAAACCTTCAATATAAAAGAAAAGAGAAAATACTAGAAACCAGAACAACTTTAAAATGGGTCAAAAGGAAGATCAAATGATAAGGTGTTAGATTTTAATATAACCCCAGCTGCATAATCAACTTGCCGTTGTACTCTGTATGATAAGGCTCCTCACATCGCTACGACTGAGGTCTGAGGAAAATCCTCAGAGGCATAATCTGTATGTGGATCCTGAAAAAAAGATTTCAACCTCCCACTGTCATCCACCGCCTTCTGCAAACCAAGTGTTGTTAACCTATGATACCCTCCCCTCCTTCAGAACTGGGTTATATTATTGGCAATCTTTGGATCACACAGGCTGCTCTGCTTCTTCCATATGGAATGACTTGACGTTTTATTTACATTGCTGGTTGTTTAAAGACAAGCCTCTGAGACCCCAGATGTAATTCTTTCTGAAAGCAAGGCACCATTTAGGTTTTTTTTTTTTGGACCATTTTGCTGTAGCACACATATCTACAGCTATCTCTTCATGAGGGTTGTATCAAGCAGGCCCATGACCTTAGAACGAATTGTTCTTAGAATAGGGCTAGAATGAACTGTGTGCCACAAATCCATTCAGTATCTATAGTTCATATGGTTCTTAGTTTACCTTGAAGACATCTTTATTTTATGTTAGAAAACATGATATTTTATTTCCTTGAGGCATAAGGTCATAGTGTCAATAACTTGGCAAATGGCAAAGAATTTAAAACATCATTGAGAAAATAAGGTTATACAAGCATAGGCTGGTTACAAAATGCAATACATGAGCTACTGACTTGTACAGAATAAATATTTACAGAAAAATGGGGGTTCAAAAGAAGGCAAAGCTTTCAATAATACTCATTGAAAATCTACTTGTATTTTTATTTTTGTATTTTTTGGGGGGTATCACTGCCCTCTGGTGGTGGGAGTAGGAGGTCCAGCCTTTACTCCTGTGGAACCGCTGCTGGAATTGAACCTCCATCCCAGTGGGCCAAAGTCCAGCGCACAACCACTAAGCCACCGGGGTTCAGCCTAAAATCTACTTGCATTTTTAAATTAAAAAAATTAGAAAATTTACTTATTGCTTGCCCTATGTAGGTAACATTTTTCCCCTGAACTTTCTCAGGAATTTTTCTTTGACTTTGGTTTTGAAAATTTTGATTATGGTACGGCTTACTTGTTTTCTTTGAGCCTCTTGAATGGGCATCTTCTTATCTTTTATGGTAGTAGTATCCTTTAGCCAACAAATTTTACGTTTCCCTTGTGGGCTGGTTTTATTTTATTTTTATTTTTTGTGAGTGTCTGTTTGGGTTTTTTTTTTCATTTTTAGATAATAGTTTGTTCAATTTTTTTGAAAGCTGACACAGTAAGCTCAGTTCCAATTTAACAGTTTCTACACAAATTGTTTGATGCATTAGTTGCATTTAACAGTGTGTTTCATACTCTAGTATTTTTTTATAATTGAATGATTTAAACACATTGGAGTTGTGCAATCATCACCCCAATTAATTTAAAATAGTTTCCTCAAGAATTAGTGTTAGCTCCCTATTAACCCCCAAACTCCTCTGCCATAATAAGTTATTCTTATCAAACATCATGCTTGTCTTCTCAGAGCACTGAGTTGATAGGAATAAGCAGCTTGGAAATTGGATACCCACACTGGATGGAAATAACAGGATGGAACGACGACCTTGCAAACTTTTATGGGTGGGTAAGTTTTTGATAAGATTATAGTACTGGGTGGGGGAGGGAGGGGAAAGAGAGCAGCTCATTGCAAGGGTTCAAGTAGAAATAAAATGTGTTGAAAATGATGATGGCAACATATGTACAAATGTGATTGATAAAATTGATGTATGAGTTGTTATAAGACCCCCCAATAAAATGATGTATTAAAATATATATAGGAATAACATGAAGGTGTTCACATAGCTGCAATTCTTAGGCATAAAGTATTTTTGTTTTGCTCACTGACAAAATATTATGTTTAAATAGGGTGGCATTTTTTCAATTGTACACATTTTAGTTTTATCCTGTTATGCACAGGTTTTATTTTTATTTTGTTTTAAACATAAATATGGCTAAAAAGTGATGTCAAGGTGTCAAATTGACAAGGGGTGATTTGTGGTCGTTACATAATTCTATGTCAACTTGAAGATATATACAAGTAAAGGGGTGGTATCAAATCTATCACTCAGATAAAAACCTGGTGGTTTTGTAGGCATGGTCTTCTTATAGGTATGGTCCTCTTATGATGAGGACATGGGGAATCTCTCTCTCTCTCTCTCTCTCTCTCTCTCTCTTTCTCTACCTCAGCTCTCTGCTACTTCCAGAGCTCTGCCATGTTTTCATCAACCTCAGATCCAAGAAATTTTATACCCACAGTCTGTGATCTTCCTGCATTCTGCATCATTGCATGAGTCTGAAGAGGAACTTGAAATTAAGGATAGTATTAATGATATCAGGTGAATACTTTTAGAAATCAGAGAAAACAAGACAAAATATTTACCTTGTTTGATTGATTATGACAGAGAATTTGTAATATTATAAAAAAATAAGAATTCTAGAACAATTAACTGCACTCTGCAGAACTGTATAAAGACTTGTGCTTCAGCAACATCAAAGCTTTGTCTGCAGGGAAAATACAGAAGGCTGCAGGTAAGGAAATTATAATATTATCTTATCGTGCCAATTTTCACAAAACAGCCTGCTATCAGAACCTAACCAGTTTAATAAGTGAAGTGGGAATGGGACTGTATAAACATTAAAATATTTCTGATGTTTTTATTTTGTCATATTCTTCCTATCAGTGATACCTCCAATTTCCCCCACCTCAGTGAATTTGAACGTGGATTTGCTGCATCACAATAATATAATAAATTAATTTCTCCTTTATTATTTTCTCACCTTCTTATATTGTGGTTTGAAGTTATAAAGGTTATTTAGTGGTATTGAAGATGAAGTTTGTGCTGCTTTTTTGTTCTATCTTTATCTTTAGAGATGGTTTTCAAAGAAGGTTAAAAAAGCACCGTTATTCCATCAAGTGAAAGCCTGTGTACCATTTTATAGAGGCACAAAGCAAGGCCTTGGGAGATGGAATGGATTTCCTTTTTGACTTCAATTGAAGGCTAGAAATTGTGTGACTAGAAATTGACTGTTTATTTAATAACTGAGTGCTTTTGTCAGCACAGCAACTGAAATAGGCTTCATAAAGTGGTAATAACATACCCCTTCTTTTCTGATTAACTATATAGTTCACATTCATCCACTGAAATTGCTCTTAGAAAACTCACTGATGGTCTCACTATTGCTATATCCAATAGTCAGTTCTTCGTCCATGTGCATTTAACTCATTAGCAACCTTTACAGTATTTGTAAGTCTTTCATCCTTGAAGCAGCTTTGTTCTTTTGACTTCTGAGACACTGCTTTCAGTTTTCCTTATACCTATGCTTCCTTCTTTTCTTCTCCTTATAGGTATTTTTCATTTATTTAGTTTTCAAGCACTGTGGGGCCTTAGAGCTTTGCTTTCAGATAATTTTTTCTTCCATTTCCTCTCATTCTGTCAGTGAGTACATTTTTCCCACTCCACTGTTTTATATATGTATGTATGTATGTATGCTATATATATATATATTCAACCTAAAAACTTTCCTTGAATTCAAAATTTGTCCAATTGACACATATTTTAAACTTAACATCCATTACTTACTTGCATATTTCACAAAGTAACATGAGAAATAGAGAAATCATTGAAGTTAAGGGTGTGTTATTCTGGGTAGACTAGAGAAACAAATTCATAGACATGCATATGGGTCTAAGGGAAAGGTTTATATACAAGAGGAATGGAAGATTGAGAAAGCATCCCAACCCAGTCCAGTCCAAGGTCACAAGTCGGATGTTAGCCCACATGCCCAACACCAGTCCATAAAGTCCTCTTCTGACTCACAAAACCATAGGCCAGTAGGTGCAGAGTCTTGTGTGTCTGGTGGCAGTAGAAGCAGCAAAAGCATCTCAGTGCTGGCAGGGGTCTCTCTGTGACTCCTCCAGCTTCAGAGGTCTGGTCACATCAGGATAAGGCCATGTGGCTTCTCCCCCGGCTCCTTCAGTTCCTCGGACACTGCCATCTTGTCTTGTCAGTTGAGTGACTCTCAACAACTGGGAAGATAGTCTCTTATCTCCACGAGGGAAATACCATGAGACTTCCCAGAATTATCAAGAGAAAGCCATGCCCACATAGAGGCCCCATTGGCTACTCATTGACTATCTCCAGATTGACAGACTAGACTCCACCCTATATCCCAATCGTGAAATCTGACATCAAGTACATGACCACCACAAGGGTTTTATTTTATTTAGGTTTATGTCAACTTCATTGGGCTGAGATTCTCATGGGTCTGGTATGATATGACATACCAGATAGGTCTCCTCCAGGATATGACTTAATATGATATAAGCAATTTCATGGTGGGATCTGTTATTAGCATCCAACCTGCTGTGGAAGGATTTGGGTGAATTTCAAACTCTTACTGGGACATTAACACATGAGTGCTACAATAGGTTCCAACAAAGCCATTGTGAGGATGGTGCTGAACTTTGCAATGTTCCCTTCTGCTGCATGTGCATTTGCTAAGATAAGGAAGCAACATGGCCTCATCTTTCAACAATGCATATTCCAAGTATTACAAAGTTAGTCATGGCAGCTTTCTTTTGCCAATTTTTCAGTCAAAAATTTGAGCCATCTTTGATGACCATGTTATCTCGTATACACTGTATGCAGTAGTTCAGTCCTTTCATTCATGGCTAAGTATGGAGAATTCAATCAAGTTTTATCTTCTGTACTTCTATAATACCACCATCACTGCACATCTGGATTATTGATGAAATAGCTGGTAAGTCTGCTTCTACTATAGTGTTCCACTAATCAATCCTCAAATTAACAACTAAGATTATCTTTTAAAAATAATTTACATCCAATATATACCTAGACCTATGGAACAAAACAGAGATATTTGAAATAAATCCATTCACCTATAGGCAACTGATATTGACAAAGGGCCAAGATGCTGTGAATGGGGAAGAGATAAGTTCTTCAACAAATTGTATCATCAAAATTTTGTTTCCATTTGTAAAAGAGTGAAACATGACTCATAACTCACCTCATATAAAAATAGAATTAGAAATTTATAATCAAATGGATAACAAAAGCATAAAAGGATGCTCACTATGACTGTAGTCATCCAAGATATGCAAATCAAAATAAAGATATCACTTTACATCCAAAACAATAGCCAAATTTTAAAAAATAGAGGGGAAAAATTGCTGGAAAGGGTAACTGCTGGAAATTGTAACTCTTTTACAATGCTGGTGAGATTGTAAAACTATACTACCATTATGAGAGTGATATGGTGATGGCTAATACAACTGGGAATGGGACCTACCATAGGACTCAGCAATAATGGGCATATACCCCAAAGAAGTAAGTGCGGAATACAAGCTGACATATACTCTCCCATGTTCACTGTACATGGTGCACTATAGGAAAAAAACTGGAAACAGCTCAGATGCTCATCAGTAGAAGAGTGGATACATACACACAAAGAAATATATTCTGTATCCCTAAAAATCACAAAACACCTCTGGCATGAATAGACCTGGAAACCATTATTCTGAGTGAAGTCAATCAATCCCAAAAGGGAAAGTATTTTATTATTCCATTACTAAAAGTTTAAATGAGAATCTGGTGGGGTTAGGGGTTGGACTTTCTACTTATGTTAAGAGAAACTCACAGGGGCCATCTTACCTTGTCCTATATGGTCGCGATGAGTTGACATCAACTCAATGACAGTGAGTTTTTAGAGTTTTATATGGATAACCATTAAGTCAAAGTCAAGTCTTTTTTTCTCAGGCCATGTAATCTAATTGATTTCCTAAGCAATGAGATAGTAAGCCTGCCTAGAGGGCATGGATTATATCCCCTCCTTTGGGGGTATATCTTAAAAATCATTTCGAGTGAAGATGCTTCACCTCATCTGGGGTCAGATTTTCAATATAGTGGGAAAAGGAGTATAACAATCAATCCCTGCCACATGACATTATTTTTTATGGTCACCCCAAATGAATAGATACTCCAATAAGAGTGATTAGTGAACCTCATTGGAAATTCAAGAAAAGAGGGCATGTTTGTCATAGAGAAGGTAATTTCAATTCTGTTGATATGTAAGTCAGATGAGGCAACCTACCTTGGGGGATAAACACTTAACATATATGGCTCTAAGAGATTATGACCAATATCATGTTCCTAAATGGACACTTTTGACCTGGCTTCTATCCAGATCTTATTGACCCTGGCCACTTGCTAAAGAAAACTGAGGCTATATATTTTGCCCTTTCGAGGTGCACAAAACTCTTCACAGGTCACACCAGAAGGATCTGATTTGGAAACCACATCAAGTGAACTAGACTTTATCTTCAATAAAACTGTGGCAGATTTAAGGAACCAACAGACTTCCTTAGGAAGCAGATGCCAGCTATGGAATTGATGATCATTGGATTTTGGTTCTGGTCTCTTTCTTCAACGGTGCCCAGGACTACCAGATATTTACTATGTTCAGACTCTCTTTGCTTTTTTTGACATGTATTAGTCTAACAGGTGTGGTTGCTGCCTTTGTAAATAAGTGTTATTTAAAGTTTTATTCCACCCCAAATCTCAATTAAGCTTTTAATATGTACAAGTGAAAAATTCCTGAATAATTTTTTCAAAAGTGTTTTAAATTATACACCATTGGTTAAAATGAAGGTACTGTTAATAGAATTATCTTATGCCCCATCGGGATGATTTGTAAAGTCTCCAATCAAATGACAATGATGTCTCTAAGTGAACCAGTTTTATATACATATAAAACTTTCTACTTAAACTTAATTGTAGTCCTAATCTAAGAAAAATTCATTCTTATGTGACAGTCACCCTCATGGAGAGTCCCAGTGCCACTCCACTCTCTGGACTAGACAGGAGCTTGTACATAGATATAGGCAAGTGATAAAACTCTTACAACAACTAGCGCAAAGTCAGCAGGACAATCCCACTAATAGCAAAAGAAAGAAATAATAAAAATCAGGTCTGAGATTCAGGAGATGGAAAATAAGAAAGCAATGGAAAAAATTCATGCTGCTAAAAGTTGGTAATTGACAAATCGCTGGCAGACTTAACCAAAGAAAGAAGGGACAACATTTCAATCACAAGAATAAGGGATGAAAGAGGGGACATTACCACTGACCCTAATGATATCAAAAGGATAATTACACAGTACTACAAAGGTCTGTGCTGTAATGAATTCAACAACTTGGAAGACATGGAAAAAATCTTGGATTTTTCCCTAGATTATCCCCAGTGGAGGTCAAGAATCTTAACAAACACATAACAATAGAAGAAATAGACAAGATTATTAAGGGATTACCAAAAAGAAAATCACCTGGACCAGATGGCTTTACAGGGGAATTCTACCAAGCATTCAGGGAAGAACTGACACCAATCCTACACAAGCTCTTCCAAAGCATAGAAAAAGATGGCAAACTCCCAAACTCCTTCTATGAAGCCAGAATAACACTGATACTAAAACCAGGCAAGGATCCCACAAGAATTGAGAACTACAAACCAATATCCTTAATGAATATTGATGCAAAACTCGTTAATAAAATACTGGCCAATAAAATACAAAAGTATATAAGACAAACAATTCAATATGACCAAGTGGGATTCATACGAAAGACCACTAGTATCAGTCATCATATTGACATGGAACACTATTAGAATCACATGATTATATCCATAGATACAGAAAAGGCATTTGACAACATCTAACACCAATTCCTCTTTAAAACACTCCAGGAGATAGGAATAGAAGGAAAAGTCCTCAGGAAAATATATGAAAAACCAACAGCCAATGTGATAGTTAATGGAGAAAAGATGAACACTATACCACTGAAAAAGGGGACCAGACAAGAATGTCCCTTGTCTCCACTCCTATTCAATATCATACTGGAGGTTCTAGCTAATAGTATAGGGCAAAGAAAAGACATGAAAGATATTCACCTGGGGAAGGAAGAGGTGAAATTATCATTATTTTCAGATGATATGATTTTATATATGGAAAACCCCAAAAGTTCCACTAGGGGATTACTAGAAACAAAAGATGAGTATGGCAGAGTGGCAGGATACATGATCAATAATCAGAAGTCTATCAGATGGCTATATGCATCAGATAAAACCATAGAAAAGGAGATTAAAAAAGAGATACCTTTCACAATTGTCAACCACAAATTGAAATATCTAGGGATATACCTGACAAAAAGAACAAAAGATCTATATGAGGAAAATTATAGAACACTAATACAAGAAACCAAGAATGACTTCAATAAATGGAAAAATATCCCATGTTCATGGATTGGAAGACTCAATACAGTATAGATGACAGTTCTACCTAAGGCACTATATAAGTTTAATGCAATGCCAATACAATTACCCTCATCCTTCTTCAAAGGAATGGAAAAAATGATTACCAACTTTATATGGAGAGAGAAGAAGTCCAGAATTAGCAGAGAACTCCTCAATAAGAAAGTCATCATGGGAGGGCTTGCTTTACCTGATTTTAATACATACTATACAGTCACAGTGGTCAAAACAGCATGGTATTGGCATCATAATAGAAACTCAGACCAATGGAAAAGAACTGAAAATCCAGAAATAAAACATCAGCATACAGACAACTGATTTTTGATAAGGGTCCAAAAAATATCAAATGGGAAGCAGATGCCCTTTTCAACAAGTGAAGTTGGAAAAAATGGATATCTATCTGTAGAAAAATGAAGCAAGACCCTTATCTCACTCCATGCACTAGAATAAACTCAAGGTAGATCACAGATCTTGAAGTAAAACCGCAAACTATTAGGGCCATTAATGGGGGAATTGGGACCAACCTGAGAACACTTGCACAAGGATTACATAGGCTATCAGAAATAGGGAAGGACAAAAACACAGAGGAGGCACAAATAGACAAGTGGGATATACTGATGATAAAACACCTGCGTACATTGAAAGAATCCACCAAGAGTAATAAGAGAGCAGACAGACTGGGAAAACATCTTTAGCAATGACAAATCGGATAAAGGCCTTATAACCAAAATCTACAATACCCTTATAACTTCCAAAAAGAGCAAAACTAACTGCCCACTGAGGAGGTGGGGAAAGGAACTGTACAGAAGTTTCACATAGGGAGAAATCAGAATGGACAATAAATATATGAGAAAATGTTCCCGATCATCAGCCATAAGAAAAATCCAAATCAAAACAACAGTGAGATATCACTTAACACCCTCACAGATAGACCAATTCAAAAAATTAGAAAGCAACAAGTGTTTTCAAGGCTGCGGGGAGATAGGGACTCTTATTCACTGCTGGTGGACCTGTAGGTATGTACAGCCACTAGGGAAATCTATTTGGAGATATTTAAACAGATGGAAATTGAGCTACCATATGACTCAACAATCTCCCTATTGTGCATATACTCAGAAGAGGCAAGTAACAATCCATGACCAGGCATCTTAGCACGACTATGCTAAGTGAAGCTAGCCAAGCACAAAAGGACATGCACAATATGAGTCCGCTGAGGTAAGCTTAATAATATTTTTTTTAATGCAAGAGTGGTATCTGGAAAAATCTACAATATACAGAAAATCCTGGGGATGGCCCATGTAGTACAGCTGGGGCCAGACCAAATCCCAGGCTACATATAGTAGCCAACTAGGGTGGGATGCCAGGATGTAGGAAATCAGATGGTGTTAAGTAGAGAGGAAATGGGGTACTAACCCTCCTAAGGGAAGTGTATTTTTTATATCTCCACAGGAAAAGAGGAACCAAATTTAAATACGGTTTTCCTGGATTTGAATCCAGCATGAAGCAATGGAGCGGAGAACCAGTGGAGAGGTCTGAGAGCACAACCCCAGTTCCAACTACAGGGGCACTCTCCTCTCCCCCAGGGAAATTTGCCTTGGAGGTCAGCACCAAAGTTGTAGCTTAGGGAAGGAGATATACCTGACCCGAGTACACAAGAATAAATGAAGGGGGAAGAAGATAGAATGAAGTACATCCTGGCCCACTGAGCCTTCAGGACGACATTCCCACTCAGAACTGCCAACACAAAGAGAGAACCATGTGGCCGGCCCCAATATGAAATACAGCAACCCTCACTGACCCATGGCATTTTGGGGTCACCAATGGAGAAACCGGGTCAGAATAATACCCTGTCTGACCCAACAAGCACATGGCAAAAAAATTAAGGGTGTGCGACAGAATATGGAGCTCCAGATGGAGTACCAAAGATATACTTTGTGACCAGAGTGTGGAACCCCATCAAGAAGCAGATCTTAAACTATTTGTAGGTTTGGTATTGTTATTATCTTTGCACTTTTGTATGTACATGTACATGTTGGATATTGGGGGATTTTTGGCTGATGTTTTCTTCGGTTGCTTCATTATGGTATGTCCTTTTCTGAGCATGTCATTTTCTCTACAGGTCTATCTAGATGGGGTAGGCTGGATTGGTGGTCTGGGGGTGGGGACAAAGGGACTGATGGTACCAGGTGGATGTGGGAGGGGCTGTTGGCTGATCCTGGGATGGGGGAGTAGTGTGTGGTTCAGGATCGGTGGCAGGGTGGGTGTGGAAGACCTGATAGGGATTGATTAAGACTAATGTAACAGAGAGAAAATATTGAAACCCAAATGGAGGTTGAGCGTGATGGTGGGACGGGAGGCGGTATAGGGAACTAGAGAAAAGAACTGGGGAGTAAGGGGCATTTATAGAGGTTAAATACAGGCATGTACAGAGGTGCATATATTCATATGACAATGGGGAAATGGATCAATATGCATATACTTACAGGCTTAGAATTAGGACACCAGATGGGCATTGAACCTTCCCCATGTACATCCTTAGTGCAGGAATATTTTGTTCTATTAAATTTGCATTCCTTGATGCGCACCTCCCAGACATGATCACAGAAAACAAATGTGTGCATAAACAAATGTGGTGAAGAAAGCTGATGGTGACTGGCTATCAAAACATGTAGTGTCTGGGGTCTTAAAGGCTTGAAAGTAAACGAGCGGAAATCCAGCTCAGAAGCAGCAAAGCACACATGGAAAAAACACACCAGCTTATGGGACCAAGAGATGCCAAAGGGATCAATTATCAGGTTTCAAAACTAATAATCATAACATTATATGCTCACTTTCCTGATATGATCACTGATGACAAATATGTGCATAAACAAATGTGGTGAAGAAAGCTGATGGTCTGGGGTCTTAAAGATGTGTGTGGGGGGGTCTTAAAGGCTTAAAGGTAAATAAGTGGCTAAGAGGTAAGCCCACATGGAAGAAGCACAACAACCTGTATGACCATGAGGTGTCAAATTGATCTGGTATCAAGCATCAAAGACCTAAAAATTATATCATTATAAATGAGGGGGACTTCAGATCGGGACCAAAAGCCAATCAATAAGTGAAGCGACATCCTCTCACAGAGGGGTTGCTACGAGGAAATGAGCCAGTCTAGGTACAGTGTAGCAGCAATAAAATGTGCAACTTTCCTCTGGTTCACAAATGCTTCCTCCCACGGACTATCATTATCCCAATTCTGTCAGACAGATTTGGCTAGACCAGAGGATGTACATTGGCATTGGAAACATGGGAATTAAAGATAGATAATCCCTTGAGACTAGTGGGGAATGGTGACACTGGGAGGGTGGAGGGATGGTGGAGTAGAAAGGAGGAATGAATTTCAGGGACCTACATGTGACTTCCTCTCTGGGCTGCGGACAACGGGGAGCGGGTGGTGAGTGAGGTGCCACATTGGACAGTGTATGATATGAAGAGGTAATAACAATTTGTATATTATTAGGAGTTAATGGGGGAGTAGAAGAGGGAAGGGGAAATGTGGGGAGTTGGAATTAAAAAGTAGAGAACTTGAGGAAAGAGGGAAAGGGGAACTTATGCTTGCGGTGGGGGGGTGGTTCGAGTAGAAAATATTTGTAGATGAATGTGGCAGCATGTGTACAAATATGCTTGATATGAATGATGTATTGAATGTTACAAGAGCAGTAAGAGCCCCCAATAAAATGTATTATTCAAAAAAAAAACCCTCACAGGAGCAGGAAGCAGAATAAAGATACTGTAGCAGTCATGTGCTTATGCTAATTTTATGATTGAAATGTAGGGGTGGAGTCTAGCCTGTTAATCTGGAGATAACCATTGAGTAGCCAATGAGGTCTCTATGTGGGCATGGCTTTCTCCTGAGACTTCTGGGAATTTTCGCGATATTCCCCTAGTGAAGATGAGAAGCTATCTTCCCTGGTTGTTGGGAGTTAGTCTTAGAGACGATGAGTCATGGAAAAGACAAGATGTCAGCATCCGAGAAACTGAAGGAGCCGGAGGAGAGACCACAGGGCTTCGCCCTGATGGAGCCAGATCTCTGAAGCTGGAGTGGCATGCTGTTGATGGACCCTGAGCCCTGGAAGCGAAGAGTCATGGGGAAGCCCCTGCCAGTGCCAGGATTCTGCACCCACTGACCTGTGACTTTCTGAGTCGGAAGGAGACTTTGTGGACTGATTTCAGGCATATGGGTTAATATCGGACTTATGATTATGTACTGCACTGGAGTGGGATGCCTTCTTAGTGTCACATTCCTTTTGTATATAAACCCTTTCCTTATATCTATATGCATGTCTTTGAAATTTGTTCCTCTAGTCTACCCAGACTAACACAGACACCAAAAGGATAGGGGGAAGGAGAGGAGAGGTGGGGAGGGAGGGGATCACCGATCACAATGAATTGCATAGAACAACACACACCCATTCAGAGGGAAGAACACCAGAAACTAGAGGGGAGGGGAGACAGTGGTTGGTGTGAGATTTGGAAATAATTAACAATCTATAATCTATAAAATGGTCACAAAGTTTGGGGGAAGAAGGGAGGGGGGAATAGGTGCTGATCCCAAGGGTTCAATGGCAAGCAAATGTCTGAAAAACAATGATGGACTGTATGTACGAATACGTTGGATACAATTGTTGTACGGATTGTAACAAGAGTTATAAAAGCCCCCAATAAAATGATCTAAAAAAAGTGCAGTGAAGACAGTAGGATCTAAGGTCTGAAAGATGTGTCTTAATATAAGCAGCTATCTAAGTGAGCCATCAACTGAGTCCTCAAGTAAGAAGCACACCAACCTGTATGATCCAAGGATTATAAATAATAAGCTTTAAGTCCAGAGACAGTAAATGTATCAAAGCTTAAATTCTTAACATCCAGCTTGCAGAAGACAATGAAGGACAGTGGGAACCCAAAATTCATTTGCAGAGTCCTCATTTGGATTCTGTTACATTCACAATAGCAGATAATGAAATTATATACCAAGGAATAAATTTAACCAAACATACAAAGTATTTACACTGTAAAACTATAAAGCACTGCTAAGAGAGATTAAAGAATACTTAAATAAATGGAGAGATACTCCATATTCTTGAGTTAGAAGAATTATTGTTACTATGTCAATACTGCCCAAGTTGATCTATAGATGCCATTCAATTCTGGGTAATCCTAAAAGACATCTTACAAAATTAGAAAAATCAATCACCTACTTCATATGGAATGACATGAAATCCTTTCAAATAAAACAATGCTGAAAAAGAAGAACAAAGTAGAGGGCCACATAACTTTCTGATTTTAAAATATGTCGTACAGCAAAAGTAGTTAAAGCAGAATTGTAATAATAGCATAGATCAGTTTATTAGAAATAATAGTCTAGAAATAAACTCCCACATAGTAGGAGGATTCCTCAATATGATCCGGGCCATATATGAGAAGTCAACAGGTAACAGTAGATGTAGCACTTTAAAAGGTTTTTGAAAATGGTGCAAAGATCATTCAGTAGGGAAATAAGGGTCTTCAATAAACTACTGTAACAATTATATTTTTGGAAAATGGAACAGGATATGTATGGCTCACATTAACACCCCCAAAAAAATTCAAAATGGCTTTGGAATTTAAATGTGCAATGTAATCCTTTATCATTCTTAGATTTATAAGCACTCTCAGGAATCACTTTCAAGAACAACTCTATAATATATATTACAATAAAAGCACAAAGCACAAAAGAAACAAAATAAACATAACTTCTTAAATATTAAAATGCTATCTTACACAATCCATTACACCCATTCACATATAATTCTGTTTGACCCCATTGAGTGGGGTTATAAAGTGTAAGATATGGCAAAAAAAACCAACAACTATTATAGAAAAAAATGAATAAGGGTTTCTGGGGCATATCGTGGGGAAGGAAGGGGATAAATGGGGTGTTGAAATCAAGAACTTCAAGAAGAAAAATATATATAACTGATTGTGATAGCAATTGTACAATACTGCTTGGTGTGCTTGAAATATGAAATATTATGATATTTGTTAAAGCTCCCAAGAAAATGATTAATAAATAAAAAATTAAAGTGTTTTGTTCATCAAAGAACTTAACTATCAATGTGAGAATACAAGCTACTTACTAGAAAAGCATCATCAGAAACCATATATTTAACAGGAATCTAAGAACCAAAAATTACACAAAGCTTTGACAACAAGAAGACAAATAACACAATTTAAAATGAGCATAAGATTTGAATAAATATGTCACTAAAGAGGATATGCACTAAAAACATGAAAATACATTCAGCAACATTAGCCATCAAAGATGTAAATCAAAACCACAATATAATACCATTTCACTCCCACTAGAATGACTAAGATAAAAGCAAACAAAGCAAAAAACAAATGTTGTCAAATATGTGGAGAAATCGGAATGCTTATCCACTGTTAGTGGGAATACTACGAAAACAGTACCATTTTTGTTGAACACTGTGGCAATTCCACAAAAACAAAAGAGAAAGAACTCAACATGACTTAACAATTCTACTCCTAAAATTTGGTTCTTAGGGTTAGGTACCATTGAGTCAAGTTTATCTTGAGTTGGTCTTGATCATATCTAAACAAAAAAGTGTGAAATGTAGGTTAGTTGTGCCAACATGGCCAATGAAGGTAGGTGGGTTTGTTGTGACAACATGGCCAGTGAACACATGTGAGATTGATTGAAGGGCAGAGATATAATTGCTTGGTTAACCTCATGTTACTTACTCTTTCTTTCTCACTCTCGCTTTCACTTGGATATTAGGAACAGTGTGCAGCCGACTGCCTTGCTTGTTCTGTACCTAAATTTGTAAGCTACACTACTTATAGGACACCTAATCCATGGACCATGTCGCTGTAAGTTGAGGATTCTTCAAACTCTGCTTCGCTATGATACTGGCATATACATCTCATGAGCTAGGGACAAATGAACGCTGACATCTGGCTGACTGTTGGTGACTTGCCTTGCTGTTTGCTCCCTATGGCCAGAAAGCCTGAATTGCTCTACAGAGAATTATCTGGTAGCCCTTAGGAATTGAAGGATTGCCAGTGTATTAGTTGTCTCACACAAGTGAATTGCACTGAGCCATTCATACTGCTTTATAGATTAACTTTATTTCTTATGTTAGATACATATCTATATGATATATATAAAATAATTAGTGTCCTGGTTAGAGAAATCTGTAACACAAGTGGTACCAGGAGTGCTTCTAGAGAAATAGAATAATAAGTATGGGTTTCTTAAATTGACTCTTCAGTCTGATTACTCTGAACAGCACTGATGATGTTATTTCTACTCGTGGATAATTCTGCCACGTTACAAATTCATGGTGTGAAAAAAAAAAGCTAACATCTAAAGTAGTACCAAGAGTAGATGGGGTGCTGGTTAAATGAGAGGCTCTGAGAAATCATATGTTTGATATTTCCCAGCAAATGGGAAGTATCTTTGTCAAGATACAAGTATATAGAAGCTCATTGGCTGGTTCTCCTTACAACAAAAAAAGTATGATTGAGGAGAGGGATGGCTTCAGGGCCTCAGAAGTGCTCCTCAGGTGCTGACTTACAGACTTAAAAAAACTTCTTCCTGTGCTACAAAGGAGAGCCTTCTCACCTCTAGTAATAGAGCTGGCATTGCTGAGAACCAGGTCCAGAGTCTCATTATGTGGGAGGTTGAATTACAACATCAGCTGAATGGCAGATCTAGAGCTGTATCTGAAACCAAAGGGAGGGCATTGATAGGAAAAAAATTGAGATCCTGAAACATGGGATGGGAACATTTGGGCTGATGATCCCAAAGAGGAAGATAATGAGTCGCTAGAGACAATTGAGCCAGCCCCGTCAATAGAGGTACCCCTCCCAGCTGAAGGTATTTGTCCACTATCAACAAAAGAACCCACACGTGGGGTAACGGGCAGAATCCTCCCACCCCCACCGGCCGACCCTCCCCAGTATTCGGTCCCTGAAATGTGGAAGAAGGGCTATCATGATGGGGAAGCCAAGTGGACACTATTAGAACTTCCATTGCCTAGGAAAATAGTAAAACAAAACCAGTTCTGCATTCCTGGAGGGATTGCAGAGATCAGTGCCACCATCAAAGATTTCAAAGATGCAGAAGTGGTGAGTCCTATCATATCCCCATTTAACTCACCTATTTGGCCTGTAAAGAAGACAGATGTAGCCTGTAGAATGACAGTGGATTATCATAATTTTAACCAGGTAGTGACTCCAATTGCAGCTGCTATTCCAGATATGATCTCATTGCTGGAGCAAATTGACACTTCTCCTGGTACTTGGTATGCTGCTATTGATCTAGCCAATGCCTTCTTCTCAACACAAATCTCAAAGGATCACCAGAAGTAGTTTGCCTTCAACTTTCAGGGACAAAAATACGCTTTCACAACTCTCTCCCAGGGGTACATCAACTTTTCTATCCTGTTCTATCATTTAGTCTGAAGGGACCTTGATAGCCTGTCTATTCCACAAAATGTCACACCAGTACACTATATAGATAACATTATGCTGATTGGACAAACTAAGGAGGAGGTATCAAAGACTTCATTAGTACAACATCTGCATACAAGAGTTTGGGAGATTAACCCAACAAAGATTCAAGCACCCTCCACCTCAGTAAAATTCCTAGGGGTCCAGTGGTGTGGGGCATGTGGAGACATTCCTACTAAAGTGAAGAATTAGCTATTACACCCCGCACCCTCACCCCTCAATGAAACAGGAGGCACAATGTCTAGTGGACCTCTTGAGATCTTGGAGGCAACATATCATTCACTTGGGTGTTCTACTTCGACCTATTTATCATGTGACAAGAATGGTCACCAATTTTGAGTGGGACCCAGAACAAGAAAAGGCTCTGCAACAGGTTCAGGCTGCTGTGCATGCTGCTTTGCCACTGGGACCATATGATCCAGCTGACCCAGTGGTGCTAGAGGTGTCAGTTGTAGATAAAGATGCAGTGTGAAGTCTTTTGCAGACCCTTGGTGGTGAATTACAGCATAGACCATTGGAATTTTGGAGTAAAGTCCTGCCATCCTCTGGGGAAAACTACTCCCCATTTGAAAAACGGGTGCTGGTCTGTTACTGGGCCTTGGTGGAGACTGAATGCTTCACCATGGGCCACCAAGTCACCATGAGGGCTGAGTTTCCCATCATGAACTGGGTACTCTCTGACCCACAGAGTCCTAAAGTTGGATGTGCACAACAATCCATTATTAAATCGAAGTGGAGTATACGGCATCAAGCCAAAGCAGGAGCTGAAGGTACAAGTAAGCTGCATGAAGAAGTGACCAAAATACCTACAGTCTCTACTGCTGTCATATTACCTTCTCTCTCCCAGTCTGTACCTATGGTCTCCTGGGAAGTTCCTTATGATAATTTGACTAAAGAACAGAAAAGTCATGCTTGGTTCACAGATGGCTCTGCATGATATGCAGGCGCCACTCATAAGTGGAAAGAAGCAGAACTGCAGTCCCTTTCTGGGATCTCCCTGAAGGATAGTGGTGAAAAGAAATCCTACCAATGGGTAGAACTTTGAGCAGTGCACCTGGCTGTTCAGTTTGCCTGTAAGGAAAAATGGTCAGATGTGAGACTGTATACTGAATCATGGGGAGATATGGGGAAGAGGTATGTGGATGGACCTCTCTAAATGGGCCAAAAAAGTAAAGATAATTGTATCTCATGTGAATGCTCACCAAAGGGTAACCTCGTAAGAGGAGGACTTAAAAAATCAAATGGATGAGACTCACTGTGAAAACTGGTCCTCCTCTTTCCTCTGCCTCTCCTATTATCGCCCAATAGGCACGTGAAAAAAGTGGACATGGTGGCAGAGATGGGGTTATACACAGGTACAGCAACATGGATTTCCACTCACCAAGACTGACTTGACCACCGCTACTGCTGAGAGCTCCATTAAATCCAAGATATGGGATCATTCCTTAGAATGGCAACTTGGTGGCAGGTTGATTACATAAGACAACTTCCATCATGGCAGTATTTTCTTCTTACTGGAATAGATAACTCTGGATATGGATTTGCCTTCCCTGCACACAATGCATCTACCCAAACTTACCATTCAGAGACTTACAGAAAGCCTCATCCACTGGTTTGACATCCCACGTAGCATTGCTTCAGATCAAGGAACTCACTTCACAGCAAATTCAGTGTGGCTATGGATCCATGCCCATGGAATTCACTGGTCACATCATGTTCCTCATTATCTTGAAGCAGCTCACTTGACAGAACGATGGAATGGGCTCATAGAGACACAACTATGGTACAAAATACGTGGCAGCAACTTGCGGGGGCTGGGGAAATGTTCTCCAGGAAGCTGTATATGCTCTAAACCAGCGGCCAATATATGGTGGTGTGTCTCCAATAGCCAGAATTCATAGATTCAGGAACCAAGGGGTGGAAGCTAGAGTGGCACCACTCACTATTACTCCTACACCTGCAGCATTTTTGCTTCCTGTCCCAGCAACCCTATGTGCTTCCACCTGGAAACACAGAACTGATTTTACTGAACTGGTATCAGAGAATGCCCCCTACCTCCCGGCTACTTTGGGCTTCTCATGCCTTTGGATCAACAGGTCAGGAAGAGTGTCACTGTACTGAGTGGTGTGATTAATCCTGATTACCAAGGAGAAATTGGACTTTTGTTACATAATGGAGGTAAAGAAGAATATGTCTGGAATCCAGGAGATCCCATAGGCTGACTCTTAGTGCTACCATGCCCTGTGTTTAAAGTAAATGGTAAATTACAGCAATTCAATCATGACCGGATGTCTAATGACCCAACACCTCAGAAATGAAGGTCTGGGTCACCCTATCAGGCAAAAAATGCAACCAGCTGAGGTGATTGCTAAAGACAAAAGTAATACAGAATGGGTAGCAGAAGAAGGTAGTTCTACATATCAGTTATGGCCATGTGATCAATTGCAAAGGCAAAGTTTGTGATTATTAATATATTTTCTTTATATGTGCTTATTGAATATATTTTCTTTGTTCATGTAAGATGTAGCAGATACAATTGGACGCTGTGTTCTCATTTATATGTATGATAGATGTTTGATGTTGAGTATAGGTTTGATTTCATTGATGTGTGGATATTATATATGGCTAAAGAACTGTGTACAGGTGCGAAGTTGGCAAGGGGTGGATTGTGATAGGTAGGTTTGTTGTACCAACATGGCCAATGAACATATGTAAGCAACACTACCCATGGGACACCTAATCCAAGGACTGTGTTGCTGTAAGTTGAGGTTCCTTCAAGCTCTTCTTCACCACGCTACTGGAATATATATCTCTAGAGCTGGGGACTGTCGGATCCAGTCATTTGGCTGACTGTTGGTGACCTGCCTTGCTGTTTTCTGCCTATGGCTAGATAGCCTGAATTGCTCTACAGAGGATTACCCAGTGGCCCTCAAGACTAGAAGGATTGCCAGTGTATTAGCTGTCTCATGCAAATGAATTGCACTGAGCCATTCATACTGCTTTATAAATTAACTGTTTCTTTCTTATGTTAGATATCTTTCTATGTAAATATATAGAAATTTATTATTGCCCTGGTTTTGTTTCTCTAGAGAACCCTGTCACACAAGTCCTATGTACAACAGAATAAAAAACTGCTAGATTCAATGCCATTCTCACAATTGTTATGTTGCAGCCACTGTATCAATCTATCTCTTTAAGAGTGTTGCCCATTTCCATTGTTCATCTACTACAGCAAGCCTGATAGTCCTTCTCCAGGACTCATTCCTGTTGATAATACACACACGAAAAAGTGGAACAAAGTCTTACCATACTCCTTTCTAAGGAGCATTTTGACTATATTTCCCTCAAGCAGATTTGTTTGTTTTTCTGTTAGTCAAATACTTTTCACCAATATCATAATACAAATATAGTAGTTCCTCTGTGGCATTGCTTATATATTGTCCAGCTTTTTCATATAATTAAAAATACCATGGTTTTGGTCAGATGTGCCTTAATCCTCAAAATAACTGAAGCAGACATTTGTAAACCATTATTCATTGCAGCACTATTCACAATAGACAAAAGGTGTAAATAACTTAAGTATGCATCAGCAAACCAAATGACAAATAAAATGTGATACATAAATGAAATGGAATTTTACTCAGTCAATAGGAGAAATGGCATGTGCTGTAATATTGAAGGAACTTGAAGACATTATGCTACCCAAAATAAGTCAATCACAAAAAGTACCACTATTATATGGCTTCACTTATATAGAAAGATAAGAAAATACAAATGTATGGAGACCAAAATTTGTCAGTAGTTACCAGGGCCTGAAGGATGGGGAAAAGGGAGAGCTAATGATGGTTCTTAAAAATCACATTTGTTAAGGCTAGCTTTGTATAGTTTATTGATGAATTTAGGGGTCGATAAGTTGTACACTGGTAAAAAGTTGAATAGATAAAAGTTGTATGATAGATATGCTTACAGTGCCTAGAGGAAAAAGAATTTGTTGAAGCTGTTCATATAGAATCAAACACCTCAGAGTGTTTGTTCCCTTGCTTTGAAGGTTTAGGGTCATGTTTTTATGAGAAATCCCAGTTAACTTGCCTACTAACATGTTTAGTGCTTTTTATTCTGACTCTTAGTTTATTACATAGTGTTTTGACTATTAAAAGTATACAAGCAGCCATTCAAGGCATAGTATTTGGCCACTATTCAAATAGAACAGCAGAGAAAGAGGAGTTATGAATAGTAGAAGAATATCAAATGTGGAACTAATTACTCCCATGACCAATGGCTTCCATTGTCATAAGACCAAAAGAACTGGATATTGTCCTGCAGCCATTAACTGAACATTTTGGTCATAGATTCCATTTTTAGAATCTTGATCAAAATATAGAAAATTCTGACCAGTAGTTTGAATTCTCATGGACTCTAGACTAATTGGAGTCATGCAGAAAGAATGGAAACTTTATATATTGCCCTGAGGTAATCTTTAAAGTTGAAACCAAAAATATCCCCTGAAGTTTTCTTAAAATTCATCAATAGCTTATCAACTAGTAAAAAAAGACCTGTTAAAGTCTTTTAAAAACATTTTAGTTAGATAAAATTGGCAACAGCAACTTAAACATAGATCAGAAATTTAGGGAGAAATGATTTTCTGTTAAAGATGAAGCAACAACTCAAAATAGAAAAGTAAGAATGAAAGCACTCCAAAGAATGAAGATTTCATTGTCATTAAATTGTACACCCAGAAATTGTTGAATTGGTATGTTTTCCCAACAACAGTCAAAAATCCAGTTAAAGAGATGAAAATTAAGGGAAAGAACAAGGAAGAATAAATACCCAAAGCAATAATGCGTAGAATGTTTTAAAAAGACACCAGACAAAAGAAAATTGCAGATCCAGTAAGTATCAAGGAGAATAAATACAAAGAGATAAGAATAAAAAAGCACTCAAACACACAATGAAAACACCTCACATTCAGATATAGTTCAATTGGAAGGAAGAATGAAGGGGGACTATTAAAAGAAGACAGAAAATAAAAATAGAACAATTTACCTAAAGAGCAAAAGTAAGAATTAAAGTAAGCTCTAATCACAAATAATTTATTCAAGAAGAAAGTGACAATGGATATTCAAATTTGGGGGAAACAACGATTCTCCAATATAAAATTTTGTGTCCAACAAAATTATCCTTCAATGGTGAAGAACAAATAAAGACGTTTCCAGACGAAAAAGGAAAACTTTTTTACCAGCAGAAGTGCCCACCAAGAAATGTTCAAATAAGTTCTTCAGAAAGAAGAAAATGACAGAGATCCAGTCAGCCAACTGAATCTATGTAAAGAAACTAAGCATGCCAAGATAGAATAAATTAAGTTACTATATATATTTTTGGTCATGGTTATTTTAATTCTATTTTATTTATTATGGTCTACAAGACAGCTATTTGATAAAAAACAATCATTTGAACATTACATTGGAAACATTACACTGTTTCTATAAGTGAACTGAGAAGACCCACTCATAGTGACCCTTTATGACAGAGTAGAACTGTCCCATTAGTTTCTGAGACTAAATTTTTGCAGGAGCAGTCTCTTCTATCCTCAGCTGTGGAGCAGATGATGGGCTAAAATGACTGACCTTGCAGTTAGCAGCCAAGGCAACCCCCTCCTCCCGGACCACCAGGGCTCTACAAGCAAAGAATTATACTATTATTTGAATGTATACTTAGATCAGTTAAAAATATACTTTGAAAACTGTAGGGGAGATCTATGTGTTGGAAATTAGAAAAATATGTATGCATTTAAAAGATGAATGTTATAAAACCCAAAGTCACTGCCTCTCCAACTCACAGTGAGCTGGTAGGATAGAGTAGAATGGTCTCTGTGGCTTTCTAAAACTGTAGCTCTTTATGGGTATAGAGAGTCTTATCTTTCTCCTGTGTATTAACTACTGCATTCATATTGTTGACTTGGCAAGTAACAGTCCAATATGTAACTTATTATACCACCAGAGCACAGGTAGGTACTCCATGAAAGGAAATAAAATGAAAGGAGAGAAAAAACAATCATATAAAATACTCAACTAATATTGGAAAAAGCATAAAAAGAGAGGAAGAGAGAGCACAGAGATAATCGACGGAAAACAATTACAAACAGCATAGAGTAATCTAACTTTATAAAAGTCATACTATTTGTGAATGACTTGTATAGAGCAAGAGAAGAAAGATATTGTTAGACTTTGTAGCAAATGAAAGGTCCTCTCTACCAGAAACTCCAAGTAACGATTTGAAGCCAGTGGAAAATATTGGGAAATATATGTGGAAATATGTGTGCAGATGTGCTTGATACAAATGATGTACTGAATGTTGTAGTAGCTGCAAGAGCCCCCGATAAAATTTTTAAAAATTTAAAAAAATAAAATAAAATAAAAAGGGAACTTTAGTAGTTATATTAACCTGAGACAAAATAAACTTCAGAGGAAAGAAAACCATGAGATGGGTATATATGTACATATGAGGAAATGTCCGCGTACTGCTATGAGTATTCCTGTTTATACATGCTCTAGTTAGGTGCTATTGACTTGACTCCGATCCATACATGCAACAGAAAGAAATGACCTGTCCTGGACCATAGTCTCCATTCTTCTTATGTTTGAACCCATTGTTGCAGCCACTGTGTCAATCTATTTTGTCCAGGGCATCCCACCTTTCACTGGCCTTTATTTTACCCAAGGAGTCCTGGTGGGATTGTGGCTACATACTGGTTTGAAAAACACAAGGTCAGGAGTTTGAAATCACTGCAGAAAGGCTAGGCTTTCTCTTCCTAAATAGTTCCACTCTCAGAAACTCACAGGGATAGTTCCACCCTGATTTATAGCGCAGCTATAAGGTGGAATTAACTAGATGGCTGTGAGTTTTATTTGACTTAAAAAGCATGTTGTCTTTCCTGACAACATGTCCAAATTACGTGAAGTCAAGTCTCATTATCTTTGTCTCTAAGGAGCATTATGGTTGTACTTCTTCTAAGACACATGAGTTTTCACCTTTGGCAGTTTATGGGACTTTCAATATTCCTCACCAGCACCACAAATCAAATGCATCAATTCTTCTTCATCCTCCTTATTCAATGTCCAACTGTCACATGCATATGAAGCTGCTGAAAGCACCATGGCTTGGGTCTGGCACACCTCAATTTTTAAAGTGGCATTTTTGCTCTTCAACATTTAAAAGAGGTCTTGCACACCAGATATACCTATCTTTACCATCCTGTGATGTTTTGACTGCTGCTTCCACAAACACTGTGATTGCATGTA
This sequence comes from Nesogale talazaci, assembly GCA_004026705.1. NCBI lineage: Eukaryota > Metazoa > Chordata > Mammalia > Afrosoricida > Tenrecidae > Nesogale > Nesogale talazaci. The sequence continues at coordinate 30,898 of PVJH01024020.1, forward strand.
AGACAAAATCCTCTACAACTTCAACCTATTCTCCATTTATCATGATGATCACTATTGGTTCAGTTGTGAGGATTTGGGCTTTCTTTACATTGAGCTGTAATCCATACTGAAGGCTACAATCCTTGACCTTCATCAGGAAGCACGTCACGTCTTCCTCACTTTCAGCAAGCAAAGTTTTTTCATCTGCATATTGAAGATTGTTAAAAGGCTTCCTCCAAACCTTATGATGTATTCTTCATAGAATCCATCTGAGTTTATATATATCCTAATATATGTGTGTTTTATTTGTGATAAACCTATACATATGTATATACATATGGAAAAATACCAAAAAGCAATCAAACACATAATTAAAACACACGCATATAGGTTTATCACAAATAAAACATTTTTAAATGTGTCATTGTCATCAGTGGATGACTACAGACACTTTCTCTCAGTAATCTATGTATCTTAGTCTTATTTCCCAAATCACTGCAACCAAGTCAATTTTAACTCTTAGTGAACCCATTGGTCATGATAGAACTGTCCCTGTGTTCCAAAACTGTGACTCTCTACAAGAGTAGAAAACTTTATCTTTCTCCCTTCGTCTCATTAAGGTGCCTTTAAAAAGTCAAGTTCATACAGAAGAAACATATAAGTCTGTGTGATACAAGAATTATAAATGATATTGATGTTGCTAGTTGCCATAGAGTTGATGTTGACCCATTGTAATCCTATGCACAACAGAATGAAATACTGCCCAGTCCTATGCCATACTCACAATTTTCCAATACTGGAGCTCGTTTTGGCAACCGTTGAGCCAATCCATCTTCTTGAGGACTTATCTCTTTTTTTGCTGCCCCTTTACCAAGCATGGTGTTCTTTTCCAGGGACTGGTCTCTCTTGACAACATGTCCAAAGTATGTAAGACAAAGTCCTGCCTGCATTGCCTCTATGGAGCACTTTGGTTGTCCTTCTTCCAAGACAGATTGTTTTGTCCTTTTAGCTTTCAAAGACACTGTCAACATTCTTCGCCAGCACGACAATTCAAATGTGTCAGTTTTTCTGTGATATTCCTTATTCAATATCCAACTTCCACATGTATATGAAGTGATTGTGAGAATTATGGCTTTCTTTACATTGTGTAGTAATTCATATTGAAGGCTGCAATCCTTGAGGATTGTAAATAACAGAATCTAAATCCAAAGAAAGTGAGGGCATTAGAGCCTAAATTATGAACAGCTGGTTTGCAGAAAGCTATGGATGACAATGAAAGGCCCCAATCCATCTGCCAGGTCCTAACACGGTGTAAGCCATTGCTGAATTCCCACTGACCCATAGTCCATGGATGTGAAAAGCTTTGCTATCAAAGGGAGGGCATTGTAAATTTGGTTGTAGCAGATGTTTTAGGTTAAAAAATAATACCTAATCATTTGACCTCCCTTTTGAACCAACTAAAATTGCTTTGTTTTGTTTTCAGCTTTCTTTTTCCAAATAATTTTTTCTCAGTTTCATGCTGTCATTGCTGTTGCTGCTGTTGTTTTATATGATTAGCTGTATGTGAAATCTAGGATAGATAAATCTATAGACAGTAACTGGATTAGCAATTACCTAGGGGCATGACAGATGAGGTTGGGGGGAAATGGGGAGTAATTAAGAGTATGAGATGAGAAACTGTCCTGAAACAGATTTTGGTGACAATTACACACACTTCTCAATATTTTTGAACTATTATATTGACGATGAATGAATTATAGTCCATTAAAGCTTCCAATAAAACTATTTTAAAGAAATACTTTTTGTACCACGAAAATGCAGATTTACAAGTTACAACTAATAACGAATTTTAAACATAATCCAAGCAGACATCTTCCCAAATCATTGAAGCTTTGTAATACATTTTTTGGAAGTGCTGTCTGTGTTAGTCCGGGTAGACTAGAGGAACAAATTTCATAGACATGCATATGGATATAAGGAAAGAGTTTATATACAAAAAGAGTGGAACACTGAGAGAGCATCCCAACCCAGTCCAGTTCAAAGTTATATGTCTGATATTAGCCCATGTGCCTGAAATCAGTCTATATAGTCTCTTTCTGACTCACAAAGTCACAGGTAAATGGATGCAGAATCCCGGCAGTGGCGTGGGGTCTCCACATGGCTCCTTGCTTCTAGGGCTCAGAGTCTATCAGCAGCATCCTGTGGTGGCAGAAGCAACTCATTGCTGACAGAGGTCTCCATGTGGTCGCCCCAGTTTCAGAGGTCTGGCTCCATCAGGGCAAAGCCATGTGGTCTCTCCGCCAGCTCCTCCAGCTCCTTGGATGCTGCCATCTTGTCTTGTCTGTGAATCATCCTCTCTCAGAACTAACTCCCAACCACTGGGGAAGATAGCTTCTCATCTTCACGAGGGAAATATCACGAGATTTCCCAGAAGTCTCAGGAGAAAGCCATGCCCACATAGAGACCTCATTGGATACTCAATGGTTTTCTCCAGATTAATAGGCTAGACTCCACCCCTACATTTCAATCATAAAATTAACATAAGCACATTACTGCCACACTGTCCCACGTGAAACAGCAATTTTCAGATGGCGATGGCATTTTAGTAAGGTCAAGAAGACTTCACAATGATTTGAAGACACAGAATTCAACTCAGAAATTATGCTAACAGTTTGAGGGAAATCCCAAAGTAGTAATATTGACTGATTCTTCTAATGGACATAAGATGATTGCAGGGACTTATTTGGAGTATATTTTCAGAAAATTCAAAATACCATTAGCACAAAAAAAATCAAGAAAATTGTAGTGATGATTCTATTCCCATCACCACAATGCACCAGTTCCTGTATTAAAAGAAGCAAGAGTGGTCCTCAGAGATTTTCACTGGGGCACCTCACCCAATCCATCCATAGCTATGATGTTGCCCTTTCTCTTTGTT
>PVJH01024021.1:0-33893 GCA_004026705.1 Nesogale talazaci
CTCCCACATCCGCCCCTCAACTCATCCTGTGCGCTCATTGGCTGTGCCGTCACAACAGATCCACCAATCGGCTATGGCCATGTTGGCATAACAAACCTACCCATCACAGCCCCTTTCTGGGATCTCCCTAAAGGACAGTGGTGAAGGGAAATCCTCCCAATGGGAAAAACCTTGAGCAGTGCACCTGGCTGTTCAGTTTGTCTTCAAGGAAAAAGGACCAGATGTGAGACTGTATACTGATTCATGGGCTGTGGCCAATGGCTTGGCTGGATGATCAGGAAATTGGAAGGAACATGGTTGGAAACTTAGTTATAAGGAAGTGCGGAGAAGAGATATATGGATAGATTTTTCTGAATGGACCAGGAAAGTAAAGATAATCATGTCTGATGTGAATGCTCACCAAAGGGATAACTCTGAAGGGGAGGATTTTAACAGTCATGTGGATAAGATGACATGTACTGTGGAGACTGGTCCTCCTCTTTCCTCTGTCACTTTTGTCATCACCCAGTGGGCACATGAAAAAAATGTACATGATGGCAGGGATCAAGGCAGCAACATGGACTTCCACTCAACAAGCCTGGCTTGGACATTGCCACTGCTGGGTGCTCTAACTGACAGCAGCAGAAACCCACATTACATCCAGGATATGGGACTATTTCCTCAGGGAGTTCAACTGGCAACTTGGTGGTAGGTTAATTACAGAGAATCACTTTTTGTCATGGAGGGGGCAGAACTTTGTTCTTACTGAAATAGACACCTATTCTGGATATGGATTTGCCTTCCTTACATGCAATGCTTCTGCCAAAACTACTATTTGTGAACTTACAGAATGCCTCATCCACTGTCATGGCCTTGCACAAAACATCGTTTCAGATCAAGGAACTCACTTCACAGTAAATGCAGTGCGCCGATGGAATCCACTGGTTGCATCATGTTCCTCATCCTGAAGCATCTCACTTTACATAAAGATGGAAAGGCCTGCTAAAGACACAATCACAGCCCCACCCAAGTGGTAACAACTTGTGGTGTTAGGGAAAATGTTCTCAAGGAGGCTGTATATGCTCTGAACCAATGCCCAATATATGGTGCTATATGTCCAATAGCCAGATTTCATGGGTCCAGGAGCCAAGGGGTGGAAACTGGAGTGGCACCTATCACTATTATTCCTAGTGATCCACTTGCTTCCTGTGATCTTTTGCTTCCTGTCCCAGCAACACTATGCGCTTCAGGCCTGGAGGTCTTGCTTTCAAAGGAAGGAACCCTCCGACCTGGAAATAGCATGATTCCACTGAACTGGCAGCTGAGAATGTCCCCTGGCCACTTTGGGCTGTTCACATCTTTAGACCAACAGCTCAGGAAGGGTATAACTGTACCGCATGATGTGATTGATTGTGATTACCAAGGAGAAATTGGACTGATGGTGCATAATGGAGGTAAAGAGGAATAGGTCTAGAATCCAGGAGAATAGCATAGGTTGGCCCTTAGCACTACCATGCCCTGTGATTAAAGTAAATGGTAAATTACAGCAACCCAATCTTGACAGGACATGTAATGACCCAGACTTCTCAGGAATGAAGTTCTGGGTGACCCCATCAGGCAAAAAACCTTAACCGACTGAGGTGGTTGCTGAGGGCAAAGGTAATACAGAACGGGTTGTAGAAGTAGGTAGTTCTATTATCAGTTATGATCATGTGATCGATTGCAAAAGTGAGATTTGTGATTGTCAGTCTGTTTTGTTTATAGGTACTTATTGAATATCTTTCCTTTGTTCATGTATGGTGTATCAGATACAATTGGAGTCAGTGTGTTTCTATTTATATACATGATATATTTTGATGTTAAGTAAAAGTATGACTTCATTAATGTGGGGAAATTATATATGACTAAAAAATTGTGTACAGGTGCCAAGTTGGCAAGGGGTGTAGGATGATAGGTTGTTTTTTTGTGTGTCTACATGGTCAATGAACACATGTGCTATTAATTGACAGGCAGAGAGATAAATGGCTCAGTGATCTTCACCTTTCTTGTCTCTTGCTCTTTGATGATCAGACCTGTGTGCAGCTGTCTCAGCTTGTTCTCTGCCTCAATTTACAATCTATACTACCTGTGGGACATCTAACTCGTGAACTGTGTTGTTGTAGTTTGAGTTTCCTTCAAGACCTGCTTCACCACACTACTAGAGTATACAACACAAACTGAGGATTATCAGCCCCTATCATCTGGCTGGCTGTTGGTCACCTGCCTTGCTGTTTGCTACCTGTCACCAGATAGCCTGAATTGCTTTACAGTGGATTACCTTGTGGCCCTGAAGACTTGAAGGACGATCAGTGTATTAATTGTCTCATGGAAGTGAGTTGCACTGAGCCACATATACTGATTTATAGATTATTTAACTCTTTCTTTCTTTATATATGTAAATATATAAATATAAACACATATATAATCATTAGTGTTGTGTGACAGGGTTCTCTAGAGAAACAAAACCTGGACACTAGTAATTCTCTTTATATATTTATATAGATAGAAGGCTATATAAGATAAGAAATAAACAGTTAACAAATCCATAAAGCAATGCAAATGGCTCGGTGCAACTCACTTGCGTGAGACAGCTAGTAGACTGGCAGTCCTTGGAGTCTTGAGGGCCGCCGCGTAGTCCTCTGTAGAGCAATTCATGCTATCCAGCCACAAGCAGCAAACAGCAAAGCAGGTCACTAGCAGTCATACACATGACAGAGTCTAACAGTCTCCAGCTCAAGAGACGTATATTTCAGAAGTGTGGTGAAAGGCCTTGAAAGAACCTCAACTCACAGCTACACAGTCCACAATTTGGTGTCCCACAGGTAGTTTTGCTTGGAGGTCGAGGCACAGATTGAACAAGGCAGCTGACTGATCCAAAGATCCAAAAACAAGAGAGCAAGGGTGGGACTCACTGAACTCTTCCTATCTCCATCTTTCAATTCATCCCGTGTGTTCATTGGCCGTGCTGTCACAACAGACCTACCTATCTTCTGTGGCCATGTTGGCATAAGAAGCCTAACCATAACAAGTTTCCTGGTTTTGTTTCTCCAGAAAACCTTGTCTAACACACCGCCTTCAGGATGAATTTACAAGTCCATTTAAAGAAAACCAAAATCTACACAACTGGAACAGCAGGTTCAGTGGGTCATCATGGAAAACAAAAAGACTGAACTTGTCAAGGATTGCATCTAGCTTGGATCCACAATCAATGTTCTTAGAAGCAGTAGTCACGTTGCCTTGGGTAAATCTGCTGCACAACATCTCTTTAAAGTTTTTACAATCAAGGATGACCTTGAGAATTAATGTATATCAGATTCAAATCACGGTATTTTCAATCACTTATATACATGTGAAAGTTGGACATTCAAGGAAGATTGAAGAAGAATCAATACAGTTCAATTATGGTACTAGTGAAAAATGTTTAAAATACCTTGGGCTATTAAATGAACAATCAGATCAGAATGCTTCTTAGAAGCAAGGATGAAGAGACTTCATCTCACATATTTTGATCATGTTGTCAAGGGAATAGTCCATTATGCGGTAAACTAGGGGGACAGCAGGAAAAAAATAGGAAGGTTTTTAATAGGATATGTTGATATTACAACAGCATCAATGAGTTCAAAACTTTAGAACAATTGTGAGAATGGCACAGGACTGGGCAGTATTTAGCTCTATTTTACATAGAGTTACAATGAGTCAGAAATGCCTCAATGACACTTAACAACATATGCTGAGTTACAGTCCTTACTGAAGGCTACAATTCTTGATTTTCAGCAATAAGTTCTTCAAATTCTCCTGGCTTTCAGGGTGTAAAGTTGTATTATTTTCATAGCAAAGAGTGCTAATAAGCTTTGTCCAATTCTTAGGCCTTGTAAGTCAAACAGTTACAAAGAGATAAATGGCAGAACTGATCTCACAGGGATTCTGAATTACATCTTCTACTTCTGTGTTTGTCTTGGAGGATTTGCCATGTCCTGGGATCAAAATGGCATTGAAAGTGTTTGATTAATGAGCAGCTTTGGATATTAAATCCCATGGAACCTAGAAATTATACATGATGTACCTGGAATCACCTCACTCAACAGTCCTTCCCCAGTTAGGAAACAACACATTCAGAACACTATCCACAGATCATCATTGTCAAGGAGCCCAGTACCTCACTTCCCGCCTCTGGTTTTCCTAAGAACAAAATCTTCAATCCACATCATCCACCATACAGGACAAATGTCCAGTACCATTCCTCAGTGATGCCAACAAGGTAACCTAAAGTTTTTCAATATTTGGAAATTAAGACAAGTGTGTTTTCTTTGTAGCTGTTCTTTAAGTCATTTTATTGGGGGCTCATACAACTCTTATCACAATCTATTTGTAGATTTGTTGCCATCATCATTGTCAAAACATTTTATTTCTACTTGAGCCCTTGATGTCAGCTCTTCATTTTTTCCATCCCTTCCCATACTCCCTCATTCATGAACTCTTGGTAACTTATAAATTATTATTATTTTGTTATGGTATATACTTTCCGACATCTCTGTCCACCCACTTTTCTGTTGTCTGGGTTATATACAGATCCTTGTGATCAGTTTCCCCTTTCTACCACACCTTCCCCAAGATAGGGAAGACAAGTGTTTTAATACAGGTTGATCCACAGGAATGAACTATGTGAAGAGGGTAAGTGGATGAAATGACTTACTGACCTCATCCCTGAACTCCTGAATCTCTCATATTTCCTTTACTATTTTCTTGTATCCTTGTACCCCTCTCGCTCCCCAGTGGCAAGGACAATTTTTCTGCTGAAGATAAGTTTGCCTCTTCTTAAGCATGATGGCTCTCATTTACCATAAAAATAATGCTATTAAATGTCAGAGAAAATGGTATTCTAGTTATAGTGAATGATAGTTTATCAATATTGCGATATTTTCTCATTCCTACTTCTCAACACACATTTATATTACAAATTTTAGCACTATCTAAACGTAATCAGTTTTTATAAAAATACTTTGTAAGCCAAAATGGCATAAAATAAAGCAGCAACTGACATTAATTTATACGGGGAGTCACAGTCTCCCAAACATAATCTCATGAATAATACCAAACAACACAGAACATATAAAATGAAACTAATATGTAGTGTTTAGTGAAGCAGCTCAAAGTTATGGCAGTTTGATGCTGAGATTCTGAATGTCATTCCCAGGGAAGAAATTTGGAAAGATCACGCTTACTTCTCCAGATATGTGCTGCCTCTTGAATGATTTCTGTAAAATAAATCCTGAATACTAGTTTTGCTTTTTGTCTTTCTGGGTAAAAAAAAACTACAATTTCCCTTTGCAAAAGCAGATTAAGGTAAGCCTGAAAATGTACATTAAGCAAAGGGCTACTGATTCCCCGGTCTAAAGTTCAAATCCACCACTTCCTCCAAGAGAGAAACATGGACTTTCCACTCCTATAAAGACTTATTGTCTCAAATCCTAATGAACAGATGGTTCTACTCGGTTTTATAGGATATCTGTGATTAAGAATTGACTCAATGGCAGTGGGTTTGTTTGGGTTTTTTTGCTTTTATAAAGGCATATTGGTGAAAATCAGACTTTTTAAAATTGGGGGCTACCTGCACAAGTATTTCTGTTGCCAAGTTCTGATCTCTGAGAGAATAGGGAGGAGTCTGACACAGACTTGTTAAGATGCCCCTGGGTTTGTTTTTTCCTTAAAAATTACCAAATCTTTAAAGTAATAGGTCAAGTAATAAATAAGATCAATAATAATAATCAATAAAGAAGTAATTGGAATAATTTTTAAACCACACACTCACATTTTTCCAAACGAGATAAACAGTGATGCCTTGCTGCACTAGCGTCTGATCATTATAGAAATATGTAACCAAATGACATACACAAAGACAGTAGCAACTTTGTATCCCCTTCCATTCCTCAACTTCCCATCCTCAAATGGTGTGTGTGGCATCTGATTGTCTGGTTGCCTGATCTTTCCACAGATTCGTCAGCATTATGGAACCTAGAAATGAAACAAGTGTTTCAGAATTCCTTCTCCTGGCACTGACAGACGATCCGGAACTGCAGCCCATCCTCTTTAGCCTGTTTCTCTCCATATACCTGGTCACTGTGCTGGGAAACCTGCTCATCGTGTTAGCTGTCACCTCTGACCCTCACCTGCACACCCCCATGTACTTCTTTCTTGCCAATCTCTCCTTTACTGACATGTGTTTCAGCACAACCACCATCCCCAAGATGCTGGCGAACCTCCAAGCACAGAATCAGAGTATCACTTATGCTGGATGCCTCACACAGGTCTGCTTTGTGCTGGTTTTTGCTAGTTTGGAAAGCTTTCTCCTTTCAATCATGGCCTATGACCGCTATGTGGCCATTTGTCATCCACTGAGGTACACAACGATCATGAACCCACCTCTTTGTTGCTTACTGATACTATTCTCCTTGCTAATTAGCCTGGCGGATGCACTGCTACACAGTCTGATGTTGTTGCAGTTGTCCTTCTGCACATCTTGGGAAATTCCTTACTTCTGTGAAGTTGTCCAAGTCATGAGGGTTGCCTGTTCTGACACACTCATCAATAACATCATCTTATATGTTGCAGCCAGTATACTGGGTGCTGCTCCTTTCTCTGGAATAATTTTCTCTTATAAAAAAATTGTCTCCTCTATTTTGAGAATGCCATCAGCAGTTGGAAAGTATAAAGCTTTTTCTACGTGCGGGTCTCACCTTTCTGTTGTTTGCTTATTCTACGGCACAGCTTTTGGTGCCTATATTAGCACTACATTTGCACACTCTTCTAGAAAGACTGCAGTAGCTTCAATCATGTACACTGTGGCCACTCCCATGATGAATCCCTTCATCTACAGCCTGAGAAACAAGGACATGAAAAGAGCCTTGAAAAGCATCGTCAGGAGAAAACCAGTTTTTCAATGATTGTATTTTCTGCTCACCTTTGGATTTCTAGATTGCATCAAAGTGAGAAATACTCAAAACAGAACACTTGGCCCTTCCCTCATTTCACAACCTTCTGCTAAAATGGGGAGATTACATTATTGGTTGATAAAACTCAACTTGCGGTTGAAACTTGGCTTTTCTCTTTGAGTATCTCTGTGCTATTGGGAAAATGATTTCAACTATTGTAGCTCAACATTGTCAATCAGGTTCCACAGAGATAGACCCTACATCAGGAATTTTTGGACTCGTGATTTGGGACAATATTCTTATATTTATATGAATGATACCTCAGAGGTAATCCTCTTACATAACAAGAATTCTTCCATGTCCCAGTTTCGTGGTAATCAAAAATATCACTTGTAAGCATATGTGCTTCTACTATCATTAATGTTTAGGATATTCAAAGTGCTATTGTATAAAAATTTACTAATTAGTATATTGCAGTGACTTGATGTGGCAGTCATGTGCTTGTGTTAATTTTATGATTGAAATGTAGGAGTGGAGTCTAGCTTGTTAATCTGGAGATAGCCATTGAGTAGCCAATGAGGTCCTTATGTGGGCATGGCTTGCTCCTGAAACTTCTGGGAAATATCGCTATATTTCCCTCGTGAACATGAGAAGCTATCTTCCTTAATTGTTGGGAGTTAGTCTCAGAGACAATGAATCACGGAAAAGACAAGATGTAGCCTCCAAGAAGCTGGAGGAGCCGGTGGAGAGAACACATGGCTTTGCCCTAATGGAGCCAGACCTCTGAAGCTGGGGTGGCCACATGGAGACCTCTGCCAGTGATGAGTTGCTTCTGTTGTTGATTACCCCTGAGCCCTGGAAGCAAGGAACCATGGGGAGACCCCTGCCAGCACCGGGACTCTGCACCCACTGACCTGTAACTTCGTGAGTCAGAAGGAGAATTAATAGACTGATATTGGGCATATGGGTTAATATCGGACTTATGACTTTGTACTGGACTGGATTGGGATGCTTAATTAATATCTTATTTCTCTTATATATAAACCTTTTCCTTACATCAATATGCGTGTCCTTGAATTTGTTCCTCTAGTCTACCCGGACTAACACACTTGATATGGTTGTAAGATAATGAAATCTTACCAGCAAGGAAGGTTTTGGATCAATTAAGAATATATAAATCCTCACTCTGAATGCTCAAGCAATGGATTAATATTTTCAATACAAGGACCAAGAGAGAGGAAATGTGCAGGAACAGGAAAATAGGACTTCATTCATGTGCCCAGAAAGGGCCTTCATTGCATGAATTGCCTCCTTATGGTCTTATACAGTATGTCACAGGTGTCACATCCAGATGCAATAGTCAGAGACACAAAAGTGACTCCTCCTTCCTGGACTTACTGGAAATTGAGAACCTATTGCTAATAGACCTTCCATGGAGTCACACAGAAGACATGGTCTCCCATCTCATGAACAATGATATCACATACTCCTAAGTTAAGCTTGGGGGAAAATAATTACCAAGTACGCTTTGTCTTATTGTCCAGATCATTTTATTAGAACATAACTCAGACAGTATGCTATTTGGTAGTTCAGTCATATAAAGCAAGATAGTGCTATCACTACCACCATCATTTTCAAAATAGTTTCTCCCTTCCTGTACCCTTTGCGATTAGTTCCTCAGTACACTTCTCTTTCCCTCCCGCCTCATTCTCCTCAAGAACCTTATTCCACTTATTGGCTAAACCTGGATTTCAAATAATAACAGCAGTTTTTAAAAGACATAGCAGAGAAACAAGAACACTGACGACCAGTACAACAGGGATCATCCCCAATTTGAGAAAAAATAAAACCTGAAAATATTAAAAACCAGATTAAAAGAGATTAATACCGACCAAGTTTACTCCCTGTTGGGAAGTTAATTGCTGAAGCAACCATACACACTTAATACAATATGTGACACAAAATTCTCAATACTAAAACGATCCTACCCCATAGAGTATCAGAATCTGTAAGGCTTCTTATTTCTTGCTGTTTCATTTTTTACCATTTTCCCCCAGCAATTTATTGGGTTACTGTTATTGTAGTACCTTTTAACAGGCTTTCCTATTTTTAATAATCAAGCCAAGTCAATAATTATTGGGTAGAAAGATGGTGTTGATAACATTTTTGGTGACCAGTATTTGCTTTGGATTTTACTCACTGATTTATTGATCAAAATGTATAACGAGATTTTACTTTTCTCCATAGTCCCCTTATTTTTCACTTTTATTTTTCATTTCTGGTGAGTTGACACCATGGTGGAATAAAATTAATTGAATTACTTAAGGCTTAAAAGATTGCTACACTCTTAGGAATCTCGTGTACAACTTTGTAATGTGTATTTATGAGAAACATCATTTTATCATGTTCATGAAATTTATTTGGGGGGGGTAAAAGATGCAAATAAAAAGAAAGCTGGTAGACAAGAACAATCACTTTTCCTACAACCACAAAGAAGCCCTGTCATCTTGGTGGCTTAGGAGTTCAAAAAGCACAGGCATTGTAGTAGAGGAGAGGGAATGGCTGGAGATCAGCACTGATGGTGGTGGTAGGGCTATGTTCAGCACAAAATCAGGAGGATAGTTCCTCAACAAGATCATCAAATATTTTATCATGAAAGCAATCTCTATCTCTGTCCATAAAATATCTGAAGAGATAAATTATCCAGGGACTTATTCATACTGCTGGTCTCCATACTTCATCAAAGACCTATTGACATTGGTCTCTTGAGAGATATATGAAGGCTAAGCTTTCTAAATAATCACATTTTTTCCTCTAGGTTTTCATGCCTACTGAGAACCATGACATTAATATTAGGAGAAACAAAGATAATGTATTTAGACTCCTAGAACATAGGTTCCCAAACTTATTTGAATTCTTGTCCTCTTTTAAAAATATTACACAGCAACCACCTGGAAATTAGATGGTTTCATTTTATAGCCCATAATGGTTATCTGCTTTTTAAAGACCTGCTGAATTGTTCCAGCATCCCCCTCCTCTCCCAAAAAATGGTATCATTCATTTTGGGAAACATTTTTCTAGAATAGGAAAAAAAACAATATCATTAGGCAATAACATTTTCTATTTTGTTTATCAAAATATTGCATGCAAGATTCATATGTGTATACCCTGAAGTGGAGTTATGCAATAAAGTGATGGCATCACCGTAGAATGTAATGAAGAATCTCCCCATTTTATTATTTCCTGCTTTCCCAGTAGGAGTCATGCTGTTTTCATGAATACATGTGGGACTGCTACCCAGAGATCAGTAGCTGAAACCTTCCAGGAGTTCCTTGGGAGAAAGATCAGGCTTCCTGCTCCCAAAAAGTTTTATAACCCCAGAAACCAACAAGGGCTCTGTTCTGAGGGTCACCGTGAGTCAGAATTGATTCAATGAGAGTGAGTTAAAGTTATAAAAGTTTAATCATACCCAGTGATAAACACTATTCTCAATTCTGTATCATTTTTTTCTGAAATCTGTCCATTGGTTCAGTCTTATTATTATTACTTGAAGCATGCCCAGCCCCCAAAACAAGCAAACAAACAAACAAACTCACTGCCATCGAGTTGATATTGTCTCAGTACTGATCTTTAAGGGCAGCCTGGAACTTTGGCCATATTATCAGGAGAAGGTAGTCCTGGAGAAGAACATCATGTTTGGGAAAGTGGAGAGGCAACAGAAAAGAGGAAATCTTTCTACAAAATAGATTGGCCCAGTGGCTGCATCACCAGCCTGGGGAAGGGGATGGCACAGGACCACATCCTGTTCAGGTCTCTGGGGCAGAGGGTTGCTTGGAGTGGTAAATAACTCACTAACACCTAATCAGAAGTGCCTCGATGAGCTTTTGAAACCTGCTTCCCCGAAAGACAAATGTAAATCTTAACGCCTGCCACCTGTGGATGTGGGAAATTTTGGACATTGTTATCACTTAAACTAACTGAAGGTCATAATGGATTGGGGCTAGTTCCAAGCCTGTAGGGCTGGGGCCCTTATACAAGAGACGATTTGAAGAGTGGAGTCACAAAAGAGCTCTCATGTGAGGACAACAGAAGAGAGAGAGTTAGCTACACTGCAGTTATAAGCCAAAAAATCCATAGGAAAATACGAATTTTGAAAAAGGCTGAAAGGATAGTTTGCCAGAGTCTTCAAACTATCTGAGTACTTCGAACTGTTACCAACCTAATTTTGAACGTTAGAGGGCAGAAACTTCAAACACTTTTTTTTTTTTCAGATTGATGGGAGTTTGATATTGCAGATCTCCATATGTGCTACTGCTGTTCGATGCTGTTATGTCCATTCTGGTTCTTAGAAACACCATGGAACAGAGTAGAACTTTCTCCATGAGGGTTTCTGTACTTTAATCTTCACAGGAGCAGCTCACCAGTTCTCCCTGAGGACTATGTCTGTGCTTCTGAGGAACCAAGCTTTTGGATGGCAGCCAGGCAATGCCTGCAGGGCTTCTTAGACACTCCTAAGAAAATGCTAATGTTTTAGAACATCTCCTCTACAAAATGGACAATTAAGATGCAAAGTCACCCCTTCACCCCTCCTGTGTGTGTCGCTATACAATTTATATATTTTTTCTATTTTTAAAATTAAGGGTTAAGTATAAATGAATAAAATCTGTCCTTATTGTGCTTTGACAATCATATCAGGCTGCTGGTTGTAATCATAATTTATTTATTTCAATGCTATACTTTCTCCCCTCTTTTGTATGGTAAATTATGTGAGCATCTATTTTTAATATCATTGGAGTTTTAGTAACTAATTTATAATTATAAATAAGTCTCTTTGAATATAATAATATATGTTATCTTGTAGAAAATAGAATCAATTTTATACCTGGGCTAAAATTTTGGGAACCAGAGAAATGCCTCTTCTCCTTTGAAAATTTCCTAAAAGTATTTTTAGGTGGATAAACTAGTTTAAACACTCACAAGAGACTTCTAATGATGTATATCATCACCAGAACTTTTTCATTTATTCTAATTGCTGATTGAAAAATCATTTCATTTCAATTGCTTCTTGACCATTATTTTGCTACTAATGAAGATAAAGTTTTTTCTGATCTATATATGGATGGTTTATGTTTCCTTGTGTGAAATTTTCTCTCTGGTGTTTCTTTTGGGCTATTTATCTATTTCATATTCATTGAATCAGTTTTTATTGAATCAGCATATTAACCTGTATCAGTTGCCTGTCTGTCCATGGTTTTTTTAGCCAGTCTGTATAGTGTTTTTGATACACACAGGTCTTTAATTTTCAAGAAAGTTTAACTTTTCATAACATTTCTTAAGGGACTATGCTCAAAATACCTTGTGTCTGAAATTATCTCCATCTAAAGAATTTTTACTATTATCTTG
This sequence comes from Nesogale talazaci, assembly GCA_004026705.1. Taxonomy (NCBI): domain Eukaryota; kingdom Metazoa; phylum Chordata; class Mammalia; order Afrosoricida; family Tenrecidae; genus Nesogale; species Nesogale talazaci. Next base: position 12,351 of record PVJH01024021.1, read on the forward strand.
GAAATTGAAAGCCTGATCTCATCTTGCAATTTATTTTTACCTTTGATATACCTTGAGATATACTCAAATTCGTTTTTGCACTGCAGGTTATATTGCTAAATAATGCATTCATTGCAATTCTATCTCTATAATAAATAAAGTATGTATTGATGTTTTGGTCTTTATGGGAGCCTTCTCTTCTTATTAATAGCACTATTGTTTCTATCCTTGCACTAGATCTCAAGTTTTAAATATTTTGACTTAGAAATCAGCTAAAAATATCATTGTCATTACAAGCAAGACACAACATCATTTAGTTAGAACTCTAAAGGTATCACTTACCAACTGTTTTCATGATAATATTGAATTTACTAAAAAATCTTGTTTGCTTTTTTTTGTGACATCTCTGCTGTGGTGGGAGTGGCAAGCCCAGCCTTGCTCCTAGAGATCTGCTGCTGGAGTTGAACTATAAATCCTGTGGGCCACAGTCCTGCAAACTACCACTAAGGCACCAGGGCTCAGCCACTAAAAAATCTTGATAGCAAAGAAACAGGATTTCAACCTATGACATGAAATTTCAAAAAAATATGGACTTGAAGCTAATACTTTGACATTTTGAAAGGTTGCAAACATAAATGGCTATTACATATTAGTTCATTTTGACTAGAAAAAGAATTTTAGAAATAGCCAAATACATATATGCAAAAGCAATATAACTATTAAATAAGCCCTCTGTAAAATCAGCCTTAAAAATGCTTTACTGGGAACTGAATGAAGTTATAAGGGCAGGTTTACAGTTCTCGCTTTAAAAAAATCCATGTGCCAAAGTCCCCAGGATATACCAAAAATGAATATTGGGGCCAGGACATGGCACCCCATCAGACTCGATTAGAAAACACTTCTAAAAGTCAACAAATAAAACTTGAATTATGTACAAGCCAAAAAAAAATCCATGTGCGTTCTGTTTCATGCTATTGATTTCAAACTATAAATTTTAGTATCACTTAGGTCACTTGTACCTTGTACTTCTCTTTGCATTTCTCTGCTTCCCTTGCACTCCTGAAATTTGATTTTATAAAAATGCTAGCCTTTTGATCTCAACTGTTTTGATCTTCTAAGATGTGCATACTTTTCAAGGTTTATTCTTCTCTTTATGGACCTATTGTTTGACTGAAAACTAGGGACGGTCTGCGCTCATTTCCAAATCTAACAGGTTACTGAAGAATCCATTAATTTTGAGGGTCCTATCAGTCTCTGTCTGACCAGTAAACTTTGTATTTTATATAAATGAGACTTTGTTTCAGAATTTTATGCCACTTTATTCACCTTCTAATGCTATCTATCTTTTTAAGAAAATCAATGTAGTCTTCTCTCTCTCTCTCTCTCTCTCTCTCTCTCTCTCTCTCTCTGTCTCTGTGTGTGTGTATCTGCCTGTCTGCCTGTCTTTCATTGAGTCAATGCTAATCACAGGAAACCTATAGGACAAGATAAACTTTTCCTTGTGAATTTTCTAATCTGTAACATTTTAAGAAGTAGAAAGCACAGTCTCTCTCATGGGGAGTGTCAGGTACTTTCTAATTGCTGACTTAGCCATTAGCAGATAAACACTGAACCACAACTCCATGAGGGCACCATTTAATTCTTCTGGTATCAGGGTTGTAGAGACTGATGCTCATATTGGCCATTAGACTAATTGCTTCCATGCTTCTTGGATTTTCATGATTTATCTTTCTACAATGTGGAGAAACCAAAAATTACCTGTTAGATGATTACTAATATTTAAAGACCCAAGTACCCACTTATCAAAGCATAATGTAAACCACATTCTTTGGAAAATATGTGCACTAGCATAGGTGACACTGAGACTGTGTCCAAGAATTTCTAGGCCATTGACTCCTTTCCCCCAGAGATTTAATTCTAAGATGTTTTCAAGACTTGTCCTCTTGTGCTTTATCACTTTCAGCACTTAGCGCAAAGATAAATATTCAAATCATATCTCCCTTACCAATCTATATATATTCACTAGTGTGTTCCCACCTTCATCCAGCATCTATTGAGTTTTTGTGCCTAACCATGCATCAATTCATACGTCACCGTTAGTGCAGGAATGTACAAACAGGATCATTTACCTCTATTTCTTTTGATGCTTGCCTTTCTTTCAGGATCTTCCCTCTCCTCCATCATAAACTAAGCATTTATAAGTTGTGTTATAGGGTACATTTGCTATATAATAGCATGTGTTTATACACATACTATTCTCTAGAGAATCAGACTTTAACAAAACAGAGAAATTTATACAAAGAATATAGTTCAGACTATTGAAGAAATGTGGCAGTCCAGTTGGATTCAAATCCTTGGGTCAAATGATAAACAAAATGATTTTTGTGACTCACAGAATCTCGTATACTAATAAACCAAGAGAAGGATATTGCTTAGGATAGTGAGTGTAAAAGTTAATGATCCAGTTTGGCACGTGACCTTGTGGCTGTAGAATCCAATGGATCAGAGGTCAGTAGGTCAAATGGCAGGCTTCTGATGACACTCAGGATCTATAGACAATAGAGTAGACATTTGGCTCCAATCCAAAGAATCAGAGGTCAATGAAACACCGACATCCAGCAAGAAGCAAAATGTTAATCAACAGAAAATACTTTATAAGTGTTAGTTCACACAAACTGCATGGGTGAGGCATGCCAAATTGTGTGATCATGAAACATCCACAAAATGAGGTATCACACATCAGAAGACCCCAAATAACCCACCATAATGATGCAAATGACGGGGAGGAGTGAGAGAAGTGGAGACCCAAAGCCCATCTACAGACTATTGGACATCATCTCACAGATGGTGTCACAAGAAAGGGACAAGCAGCAAGGGTATAGTGTAGCACTAAAAAACCACAAAACATTCCTTCAGTTCACTAATGCTTCCTCCCTCTCACACCGTAATTCCAGTTCTACCTTACATATCAGGCTAGATCAGAGCACGAACCCTGATACAGATGATATCTCTTGACACAAGGAAACAGGACAGATAAACCCCTCAATAACAATAAATATTAATATCATGGGGATGGGGGACGTGGGGGAATAATCACTATGATCAATGTATAAGCTTCCACCCTGCAGAGTGACAAACAACAGAAACATTGTTGATGGAAGACAGAGATCAGTGTATGATATGAAGCCAATAATAATTATAATTTATTATGGGTTTCTGAGGGAAGACAGATGGGGAAGGGTATGAGTAAAAATAGGAACTGATACCAAAGGTTCAAGTAGAAAGAAAATGTCTTGAAAAGCATGGTGGCAGCTGAGGTACAAAGATGCTTGACACAGTGGCTGTTTTGGATAGTTTTCAGAACTCTAAGAGCACTCAATAGGATAGATTTTTAAAATAAATGAATAACATAATTATTTCACACCCAAAACGAAATTTCCTTTCATTTGTATCAGAGTGGGGACCTTGTCAAGGGGCTGCATGCCACTACAATCAAAGAATGCAGCCGTCACAATGGATTGCAATGCAATGCAAAGAAGAAGAAAATCCTCATGACTATATCCATAGAGCATGATAAAAGGAGAAAAGTTTGAAATTGTTAAGAATTATGTCTTGCAACCAAATTACACCCCATGTGATTAGGTGGGGGAGGGCTTGGAGTGGAGGCCCAATGCTCATCTGTAGACAATTGGACATCCCCGCACAAAGAGAGGGATCACAGGAAAGAGATGACCAATCAGGGTGTATTATAGTACCGATGAAGCACACAACGTTCCTCTAGTTCTTGGTGCTTCTTTTACCCCACTATCATGTTTTCAATTCTATCTCTCAAATTGGATTTAACCAGATCATCCACACTGCTACAGATAAATTCCTCAGGGATAAAGCAACAGTAAAGAAACCAAAGGAATTCCGGGAGGGTGGGTGGAGAGAGGGGAATTGAATCACAAGGGTCAACCTACAACTACCTCTCAGGGGGATGAATAATAGAAACATGGGTGAGGGGTGACAGAGCAAGATATACAATTTGGAAGTAACAATCTATAACTTATCAAGGGGACATGAGGGAAGGCAGGTAAGGGGGCTAAAGTCAGAAGAGATTGATTTGAAAATGATGGTGGCAGCATGAGTCCAAATGTGATTGACACAACAATGAATATGTGAATTGTTATAAGAGATAAGGGTATTATCCCCAATAAAAGTATTAAAAACAATGTTTTGTCTTGTTTTGATCCACAATCAATTTTCATGAAAGCAGCAGTCAATTGATTTAAAGCCATGTTGCACTGGGTAAATTTGCCGCACAAATTTTAGAGTATTGAAGAGCAAGGATATATTATTTGGATCACTAAAGTACACCTGACACAATTGGCTCATATGCATTTGAAAGGTGAATAAAGAACACCAAAGAAGAATTGGTGCATTTGAATTGTAGTGTTGGAGAATATTAACAGTACTGTGGACTGTGTAAAGGAAAAACCAACCTTTCTGGGAAGAAGGAGTGCCAGAGTAGTCCTTTGAGGGAAAGAATTCAAGGTTTCATCTTCGATACTTGGAATTTGTGCCAAGAGAGACCAATCCCTGGAGAAAGGCATCATGCTTGTGATGTTTATGGTTAGGTAATGAGTATGTAGGGGAAGAGTAAAGAAGAGACAGCCCGAGTGATATAGACTCAAAAGCTGCAACAATGCACTCAGCCATAGAGGCAATGCTGAGGATGGTGGAGGACAGGGTAGCATTTCATTCTATTGTACTTAGGGTTAGTATGCATGGAGTGTATGACAACTTCACTACAACTCTCCCACAGCTGCTTGACGGCTCAGAGATCCTAACATAGAAGTGCTCTTGAAGTGTTCTAGGTCACATCACTGAGAACCCAGCCATGCTGTCTCAAAATCTGATGATCACGTATATAAGACAGAAGGGAGGGTTGCCCATGTATGAAAGGGGCATGGAAAACTCGGAGCAAACACAACTAGGGCAGGAAGATGACTTACCTTTGGGATTTACCCAAATTAAAATATTTTCACCCTAAGTCTTTTCTCTTATGGGTTTGACATGCTTTAAGATACGTGGTGACTAGAGTGTTACTGGGAGGCTGGAGGCTACATCATTGGGATTTCCAAGTCCAGCTCACTCACCAAAAGGGAACAGATTTGTTAGGAACATCCAGTATGAGAAGAGTCGACAAAGAAATAGTAGCAGCTACTGAAACCAAATGCACAGCAGGAAACACTGTCAGATACTGAAGACCTAATGAATCGAAGGAGAGCATTGGCTAAGATAGTACCTAATGATGAGCCACTTGGATCAGAAGACACTGGAAATGTGACAGATGTGGAACTGCTTTCTCAAACAAGGTTTGACCGTGGTGGTATGAATGGAGTAAGGTCTGTGGAGTTAAGTCTTCATTTTGCTGATGGAGCACAACTCAAGTTAAAAAGAAACCAATACAAAAATTTACTGATGATCAGAAGTTAGATTGTACAAAATATGGATCTCGGAAACTTTCAAATGATAAAAAATTAAATGGAATGCATAAAGTTCAATAATGTAAGCATTCATGTGTGAAAATGAGCTGGCATTGGCCATCTTGAATCAAATAGTTGTGCCATGATCTGTTGTGCCATGAATGACATAATCAAAAGGAATGGCATGGCATTCATTGTCAAAAATGATATTTCATGACCAAGTTGAGTATAATGCTATCTGTGATAGGACAATTTCTTTCTGACTTCAAAGAAATGCAATCAATAAAACAATTAGTAATACTTATGCACGAGCCACAAATGCAAGTGAAGAAATTTACCAATGTTAAACTAAAATAATCCTTCCAAATTTTCAAGCCTCAGGTTGTAATATTAAAAGATTCTATGGGAAAAATATTGAAAGATAAAGGAAGAACCAAAAAAAGATGGAAATAATACACAGTCACAATATCAGAAAAAAACTACTCATTATTCCACCATTTCAAGATCTAGCATATACACCAGAACCCATGTTGTTGAAGGAAGAAGTTCACACTGTACAAAGCTGCAGGAATGGAGAGGTTACCCAATTAAATATTTTAACTTGCTGATGGCAAACTAGGAATAACTAATTGTCTCTGCCATCAAACTAGAAAGGCAGCTACATGGCCAACTGACTGAAAGACCTTCCTTTCTGTAAGCATTCAAACAAAGTGATACAACAGAATGCTCAAACTAAAGAATAATATCATTGAGATCACATGCAAATCAATTTTTGCAGAAGATCATCTAACAATGGTTGAAAGAGTAGATTGAGAGAGACAAGCCAGATTTCAGAATTCAGAAGATTCATTGAAAAGGGGATATCAGGCTGAGACCTGGTGGTGTAAGTTGTTGAGTGCTGGACTGCCGCCTGCGAACGTGGTGGTTCAAATCCAGCAGCGGCTCTCAGGAGCAGCACTGAGTAGTGCCCATGACCACCAGAGACAGTGATGCCAAAGAAAAAGGGGGGGGGATATAATTTCTGATGTCAGATGATCTATGGCTTAAACAAATAACACCAGAAAAAAGTTTACTTGTGCTTTTTTTTTGACTATGTAAAGTCATTTGTCTATGGATAATAAATTTTGGAAATCCTCAAGAACTGGAATTCCATAACACTTCACTGTGTTATGTGTCACTTTTACATGAACCAAGAGATATTTATAGGACCAGAAGAGTTATAGCATAATTTAAAATCGGAAAAGGTGTGTTTCAAGATTGTTTCCTCTCATCATATTTATTTAATATGTATACTGAGAAAATCATCAACAAATGTGGACAATAGGAAGAAGAATGTGCATTGGAGGATTGGAGTAAGGCTTAATAACGACCTGTGGAATGTAAAGGACACAAACTTGCTTGCTCAAAGTAGCTAAGACTTGAAGCACTTGCTGACGAAGATCAAGGATTGCAGCCTTCAATATATATTAAGGATCAATGTAAAGAAGACCAAATCCCCACAACTTTCATGTGGCAGTCACTGATCTATGTCAATTTCAGCACTGAGAGTGTAGGGGTGGACTATAGCTGGTAAATCTGGAGATAGCCAATGAGGCCTCTGTGTGGCCATGGCTTTCTCCTGAGAATTTTGGGAAGTCTCATGCTATTTCCCAATTGGAGGAGAGAGAGAGAGAGAGAGAGAGAGAGAGAGAGAGAGAGAGAGAGAGAGAGAGAGAGATTGGAGACAGTATATAGGCAAGACAACATATAAACCCTGAGTCCTGGATACTGGAGGATCCAAAGGAGAAGCCCCATGGGCATATCCTGATGCAACCAGGCCTCTGGATCTGGAGAAACTATGTGGAGTCCCTTATTAAGATGTTTGGGAAGCCACAGAGAGACCCCCACCAGCGCTGAGATGCTTTGATACTGCTGATGGACACTGAAGCCTGGAAATGAGGCATCATGGGGTGACCTCTGCTAGCACCAGGACGCTTCTGCTGTCGCTGTATACACAAGACTGTACATCCATTAGCCTATGACTGTCCTGGTGTCATTGCTTTTGCTTTGTGAGTCAGAGGGAACTCTGACTCAGATATTTATGAGATAGGACATATGGGCTAATATAAGACTTATGACCTCAGAATGGACTGGGATGGAATGCTTTCCCTATGTTCTACACCTCTTATATATAAACTTTTCCCTTATATCCATATGCATGTTTATGAATTGGTTTCTCTAGTCTACCCGAACTAGCACATTTAATATCCTATTACGTAGCTAAAAATTAAGGTGTCAAGGATGATGTCCTGCATGGACCTACAACCATGTTCATGGAAGTAGCAATCAAAAAATGAAAAGATACATTGCACTGCATAAATATGCTGCACCAGACTGCTTTAGCATATTGAGAAGCAATAATATTATTTTGAGGCCTAAGATGTGCCTGACATAAATTATGGCATTTTTAATTGACTCACATGCATGTGAAGGCCGCACATTAAATAAGGAAGAAAAAAAGGAGCATCAATTCATTTTAATAGCTGGAGAAGAATATTGAAAATGCCATGAATTGCTGATAAAAGGACAAACAAATCTGTCTTGGAAGAAATAATAACACCAGAGACCATCCTCACAATTGTACCTATGCTTGAACCCCTTGTGTAGGCCTTTGTCAATCTATCTTTTGCAGGGCCTTTCCATCGTTCAATGCCTCTTTACCAAACAGGGTGTACTTTTCTGGAGAGGGTCCCTCCTAATTGCATGTCCACAGGGTATGAAGCAAGTTTCCTCATAGTCACTTAAAAGAAGCATTTTGCCTGTATTTTGTCAAAGATGGATTTGTTTCTTCCTCCAGTGGTCCATGTACTTTTGTTGCCCTGGATTGTCTAGAGAAACAAATCCAGTGATGCTTGTGTATATGTTAAAAAGAGCTTTATATCAAAAATAAGTGTATATTAGGAAAGCATCCTATCACAAGCCAGATCAAGTCTGATACTAGTCCATAAATCCCTCTTCAGATTCACACAACCACACCAATGATGCAAAATGCATGAAGATCTTCAGTTGGTGGGTACAAAGTCTTGAGAATCCAATGATGGTGGACACATCTCCAGGGCTCTCACAGGTCTCAACATAACTGGTCAGCATGAATGTGAAGGCAGGGAGAGAGGGATTCCAGACTCCAGTAAACCATTTATCTTGGTTGTGCCTGCAATCAAGCTGCTGCCTGATTGGCAGACTATCCTCCTACCCTACATTTTATTTATCAAGTCGACACAAAATACTATTGTCATCACCATAGCATTTATTAACACCATGATTGAAATTCATCAATTCTTCTCTGGCCTTTTTCTTTGACCATTTTTAGATTTCATATAAAGTCATTAAAAGTAGCATGGCTTGAGTGGGGCACAGTTTGTTCTTGAAAGTGATATCTTTGCTCTGCAGTGTTTTAAAGAGGTCTTGTGTAGCAGATTTGTTCAATACAATAAGTTATTTGATTTGTTCATTACTCCTGCCTTGAATTGTTGATATTGAATACATGTTAAATAAAATCCTAGACAACCTCAATCTTTTCTCCATTTATCAGTGCTTTATTGGTTCACTTGTGATGATCTCTGTTTTCTTTACACTGAGATATAAACCAGATGGAAAGCTCTGGTCTTTAATATCTATCTGCAAATTCCTAAAATCATCATTGCTTATAGCATGCAAGGCTGACTTATGGGCTGATTTTAGTTGTTATTGAGCTTTTCTCAAATTCCCTTTGATGTAGACCAGGTTTTCTTATTTGCTTAGCATACAGATTGAATAAGTATGTAGAAAGTATACCATCTTGAGGCAAACCCTTTCTGATTTCAAGTTATAAAATGTCTTCATTAAAATAGTGATGAGTTGTCCTTGTCTTTCTAAATTTTTGTGTTTATTTAAAGAGATTGTGTTGGACTCATTAAGTCATCTTTCTGTTTCAATTGGGTCTATTTCTTTGTTCTAACATAATATGTGAAGCTGATTGATGATCTTATGTTGTATTTAGAAACAAATTCAATATGGTCATATATAAAATACTTTTAATATGCTATCGGATTTGGTTGGTTAGTGTGCGGTTGAGCACTTGGAATCTAGATTCATAGTGGATATGGTGCTTGAAATACCTATCACGTGGCTCTTAAAGTCAACTATACACTGGCAGCTTCCAGCTTTATGCCTCTAAAAAGGAGCACACTGATATTTCATCCTTGTCAAGTTGTCTGTTTGCTTTATGTTTCCAAGGGGATACCATCAGACACATCTCGATCAGCATATCCCAAAGTACAATCTTGGGATTAATGCTTCACCCACAGTCACAATACGAGGAATGCTAGTTATTTAAGTGAAAGTTAGATGAAAATAATTCTCTCCCTGTGAGCATCTTCTTAACTTGTCTGATTAGTCAGAATTGACTCAGTCACAGTGAGCTGGTATTTTAAATTTATTTAAACTTCCTCAAAGAAGCCTTGTTTTTACATAACAGATATATCCACAGTCTCACCAAAACTCATCACCTCCACTATTATCATCCTTTCCAAGCCACAACCCTTTTACAATTCTTATAAAATCATTTTTATCTGGTTACTTTCAACTTATCTTGACCTCAGGAGAGTTTTTGGTATAATCTCCCTAATATTACACTTTGGTATTCAACAGCCTTACAGCAATGTCCCGTTGAGATTTTGCTGGCCTCTCTGTGATCTGAATGTTGTCTGCGTTTTGTGCTGGTAGTAGTTGTAGTTTTCATATTGACATTGCTTGTGTTATTGCAATCACAATGATCTACAAGTAACCCCCTCCCTGGGGGACAGAAAACAGAAAAGTGGGTGAAGGGAGACATTGGTTAGTGTAAGACATGAAAAATAATGATTCATAAAATATCAAGGGTTCACAAATGAGGAAGGGTCAGGGAGGGAGGGAGAAGAAGGAGAATATAATACCAAGGGCTCAAGCACAAAAAAATATTTTAAAAATGATGTCAACAAATGTGCCAATGTCCGTGACTCAACAAATGGATGGAAGGATTGTGATGAGTTGTGTGAACCCCCAATAAATGATTTTTAATTATAATGTATATACTTTATTTGAAAGTCAAGATTTGTTTCCCTTTCTTACTTTGAAGTTTCATTCTCAATCTTTCTTCTCAACAGGTTCACATTAACCTTCACCAATCACCACTCCTCTAATCCTGAATTCCATTTCCATATTCCCTTGCTTAGTAATATTTAGGATACCGTATATCCAGGCACTGAAGCAGCTAGAAACTTGGATAATTTTTCCCACAGAGGTCTTTCTAAACCTGGAAGCTCTTATGTACACCACCTTATGGCTATGTTTTTTTTCTGTATTTACTAGTGTGCACAATTCATAGCTTATATTTTAATGGTTTAGGTGTTTCTGCTGTACCTTCAACAAGCTATGTTTTATACTAATTTAGCTCTTATTTCAAGTATTTGAAGTGAATGGAGGCAAGCTGGCAAAGAGGGGCATCATCATACCATTTGTCACAAGGTGGTTTATAAGCAATTTATACGTAAAACTGTAGATTAAAATATATCCACAGAGCTGAGCCCAGGTGGCGTAGTGGTTGTGCGCAGAACTGCGGCCCACTGGGTTGGAGGTTCCAATCCAGCAGCAAGGCTGGGCCTCCTACTCGCACCACCAGAGGGCAGTGATGTCCAAAAAACAAAAACAAAGGAAGAAAAGAAAATATATACACAAAAGTAGAGATGCAAAAATAAATAGAAGAACATGGTATTACTTAATAAATGCTTCTTAGCAAGTTTGGGAAGATAGAGTTGCCTTCATCTGTAATTTTACAAGGGAAGACTGGAATGAAATTGGAGATAATGTGTTCACATATACAAGGTATGTGATATGGAGGTGAGTAGAAATAGGTGTAGACAGGTGACTGGCATGCAATTGGCTTTGCAGGGTCAGGAAATCAGTGATTACTACTTTCCCTTTTTGAAGTCTTAATCTTTAAGGATTTGCATTGCCCTAGAGTCAGAATTAAAATGAAGTGTTGGGTTAATGAGGAGTTCGGGATATTTATCCCCCAGAGACATGAGACTCCAAAGTGTCTGTCTGTAACCCTCTCATGCAAGAGTCCTCTCCCAATAGAGAACTGATACAAGTGAGACTCTATCAAAGCTGGTCTTCATGCTCATGACCCTGATAACTCAGTTCATTGCTCAATATTTCCTGAGGGCACATCTTCTACAGCCAGGGAAGATGCCATGACTTATCCCTCAATTATGCACACCAGGTAACCTCATATGCTGTAGTTGATGCTTGGAATGAGGACAGAAGTTTCACCATAACTTCATCCAAAAGAAACTGGGAAGAGATTATGTGTTTGAAATGAGTTGAATCAAGTTTGACAAAAATCCCTATCTTCCAACTTATCGACAAAGTTCTTTATATTTTTGCAACAAGACCAGGGCACAGGTCTTTACATTTTCCATCAGTCTTTACATTATGTTCACAAAGGCAAAGCTCACCTTCTGCTAAGCAGAGGTCTGCTACTTCCCATTGTGACTGCTGTAAAGGTGTCTGCTAATTACTCCCATTCTGGTGACAGTGAAAGATCAAAATGTTCAGCTTCACTTTATTTTCATATCCCTGTTTCTCAAACAAATTTCTGTTTGTTTTATAGTGTATCATTTGTCACTGGAGAAAGTTCAGTCTTATACAAACTCATCGGTCTGTATGCTTCTCTTTAAAGTAGCCAAGTGTTCAAATGCTCATAACAGGAGGCTGAGCCCTGGTGGTTTAAGTGGTTGAGTGTGGGACTCCGACCCGGAGGCTTGGTGCTTCAAATCCAGCAGCGGCCCTCAAGAGCAGTACTAGGTAGCTCCCACAACCACCAGAGGGCAGTGATGCCCCTTCCGAAAAATTCTCATAACAGGACAGAGAGAGTAATTGAAGAGGAGGGGAAGGATGAACACCTCCTCATCAGTGATTGAATAAATTTACACGGAGCTGTAGCAGAATAGATCTTTTTGTTTGTTTGTTTTTTGGACATCACTGCCCTCTGGTGGTGGGAGTCAGAGGCCCAGCCTTTGCTTCTGTGGAGCTGGAATTGAACCTCCATCCCAGTGGGCCGCAGTCCCGCGCACAACCACTACGCCACCGGGGCTCAGCCCCATAGATCTTTTTTTTTATTAAGTTCAAAACCTTCTACATTAGTTTTAAAGTTCAGCCATCTCACAGCAACACACCCTGTGACTCTCCCAGCAACTTCTCTGTTACTGGGACTTACGGTAAACATACTAAAGAATTTAGTGGCTTCTTTATCCCTAAACTGGGCAAGGGGAGGAGAATTTTAAGAAAAACTGTCACCTGGTCCTCTTGATCTCTCTGACTTAGCTTCTGGTGGCATATGAATTTTGAGGCCAATCAAACAATATTTCTACCGAAGATTCCTTCTCTGTATTTTCTCAAATTCCTTTCATTCTTTTACCTCGGATGTGGTTTGTTTGTGCTGTTGCTACTGTTGATATGCACATGGCATATTTAATTTCTTTATGACGACATCTTTTCCATCAGACACATCAGCAACATGGAATCTAGAACCCAAACAAGTGTTTCAGAATTCCTTCTCCTGGCACTGACAGACGATCCGGAACTGCAGCCCATCCTCTTTAGCCTGTTTCTCTCCATACACCTGGTCACTGTGCTGGGAAACCTGCTCATCGTGTTAGCTGTCACCTCTGACCCTCACCTGCACACCCCCATGTACTTCTTTCTTGCCAATCTCTCCTTTACTGACATCTGTTTCTGCACAACCACCATCCCCAAGATGCTGACGAACCTCCAAACACAGAATCCAAGCATCACTGTGCTGAATGCCTCAATGAGGTCTTCTTTTTCTTGGTTTTTGCTACTTTGGAAAGTTTTCTCCTTTCAATCATGGCCTATGACCACTATGTGGCCATTTGTCATCCACTGAGGTACACAACGATCATGAACCCACCTCTTTGTTGCTTACTGATACTATTCTCCTTGCGAATTAGCCTGGTGGAGGCGCTGCTCCACAGTCTGATGTTGTTGCACTTGTCCTTCTGCACACCTTGGGAAATTCCTTACTTCTTCTGTGAGGTTGTCCAAGTCATCAGGGTTGCCTGTTCTGACACACTCATCAATAACATCATCTTATATTTTGCAGCTGGTGTACTGGGTGCTGCTCCTTTCTCTGGAATAATTTTCTCCTATAAAAAAATTGTCTCCTCTATTTTGAGAATGCCACCAGAAGGTGGAAAGTATAAAGCTTTTTCCACATGCGGGTCTCACCTTTTTGTTGCTTCCTTTTTCTACGGCACAGCTTTTGGTGCCTATATTAGCACTACATTTGCACACTCTTCTAAAAGGACAGCAATAACTTCAATCATGTACACTGTGGTCACTCCCATGATCCATCCCTTCATCTACAACCTGAGAAGCAAAGACATGAAAGGAGCCTTGAAAAGCATCATCAGGAGAAAACCAGTTTTTCAGTGATTATATTGTCTGCTCACCTTTGGATTTCTAGATTGCATCAAAGTGAGAGAAAGAACATCTTTCTACTCAAGAAAGAACACCTGAATCTTCCCTCACATCACTACCTCCTGCTAAATTGAAGAGATTACATTATGGGTCAATGCAACTCAACTTGTGGTTGAAACTTAGCTATTATTTTTGCGTATCTCTGTGCTGTTGGGAAAATTATTTTAATTACTTAAGCTTAACATTGTCATTCAAGTTCCACATAGAACCTACCACAAGGATTTTTGGAATCATGATTTGGGACAAGATTCTTAGATTTATATGAATGATACCCTAGAAGTACGCCTACTGAGTAACAAGAATTCTTCCATGTCTCAATTTCATAACTATCAGGACTATCACTGGTAAATTGAACATGCTTCTATTATCATTAACATTTAGGATAGTCAATGTGCATTGTATAAAATTTACTGATTAGATTATTGCAGTGACTTGATATAGTTGTAAAATAATGAAGCCTTATCAGCAAGGAAGACTTTGGCTCAATTAAGAAAACATAAACCCTGACTCTGAATGCTCAAACAATAGGCTCGTCTTTTACTGCAAGGACCCATAGAAAGAAAATGGGCAGGAACAGGATAATAGGGCTTTTTTCATATTTCCAGAAAGTGCCTTCATTCTAGCAATTGCCTCCTCCTGGTCTTAGATGGTTTGCCATGGGTGTCATATCCAGATGTAATAGAGACACAAAGCAAACGTCTTGTCTAGGGACCTATTTAGTGGTAAATTGAGGGCCCGTTGTTAATAAGTCTTCCATAGAGTCACACAGAAAGCGTCGTCTCCTATCTCCTCTTGAACAGTGACATCATATACCCCTTTCTAAGTTAAGCTGGAGGGAAAGGAGTTACCAAGGGTGCTTCATTTTATTGTTCAGACCACTTTATTAGGACATAATTCAGACATCATACCATTCAATGGTTCAGTCGTCTAAAGCAAGTTAGTGCAATCAGTACATAATCATCTTCGAAATATTCCTATTCTATGCTTTGCTATCAGCTCCTCATTATATCTCTCCCTTCTCCTCCCTTGTCATCCTCATTTGAAACCATATTCTAGTTATTGGCTCTATATATTTATAGAGCTCTATATAAATAAAATGTGTATATACATTTTGGGTCATTATGTAAGCTTTCTCTTCTTACCAATAGCACTTGCTCCTATCCTTGCACTCAGATAGCAAGTCTTAAATATTTTAATATAGAAATCAGTTTAAAATATCTTTGTCATAATAATCAAGCCTCAACAACATTTAGTTAGAAATACAAAGGTATCACTTACTAACTGCTTTCTGGATAATATTGAATTTACTAGAAACTCTTGATAGCAAAGAGACATGATCTCAATCTATGATATGTAATTTCAAAAAAATGTGAACATGAAGCTAACACTTTGACATTCTGAAATGTTGTAAATACAAATGATTGTTACATACTCAGTTTATTTTTGACTAGAATAGCAGAATTAGAAAAAGATAAATATAAATATGCAAAGCAATGTTAATATTAAATGTCAATATTAAATGAGCCTTCTGTAACGTCAGTCTTAAAAATGCTTTACTATGAACTGGGTGAAGGTTTTCAGGTCAGTTTTACAGTTTTTCATTAAAGAAATCCATACACATTGGATTTCATGCTATTGATAGCAGTCTATACAATTTAGCTTCACATAGATTGTTTCTGCCTTGACTTCTGTTGGTGCTTCACGCCCTTCCTAATCCTCCTTAAATTTGACATTATGAAAATGCTATTCTTCAGATCTCAACTGCTTGACTATTCTAAGCTGTCCATAGTTTTTTGAGGGCTATTCTTCTTCTTTTGAATGAAAATCAAAGGATGATGGTGAGTTCAGTTCCAGACCTAGCAGGTCACCAAAGGTTCCATCCATCTTGAGGGTTCAATCAACCTCTACCTGACCAGAAAGCCTTGTAATTGATATAAGTCAGATTTTTTCAGAATTTTCTGCCACTTTACTCACCTTCTAACATTATCTATCCTTTTAAGAGCAACTGCTGTAGTTCTCTCTCTCTCTCTCTGCCCTTGAGTCAATGTTAGTTCACAGAAAACCTATAGGACAGCATAGAATTTTCCTTGTGAGTTTTCAAAACCATAATCCTTTGAGAAATAGAAAGCCCTATGTCTCTCATGGGACTGTGTCTGGTATTTTTGAAGGGCTGACTTTGCTATTAGCTCATGGACACTTAACCACAGCTCCATGAGGGCACTTGATCTCAGTGTTGTAGAGACGGATGGTCTCATGGTCAATTAGACTAATTTTTCCCACACTTCTTGAATCTTCATCAATAATCTTTTCTACAATGCGGAGGATCAAAAATTTACCCCTTCGACGGCTATGAACATGCTTTTAAGACCCAAGATCCCATTTATCAAAGTAGAATGTAGAACATTTTCTTTGGAAATATTTATATATAACTTAATCTAGGTCACCCTGTGTTCATAAATTTCCTGGCTCTTGAAGCCTTTCCTCAAGGTATTTAGTTCTGTCTAAGAAGTTTTCAAGACTTGACCTCATGTGCTTTACCATATTCAACCCTTACAGCAAAAATAAATAATCAAATCAAACATCCCTGTCAAGCTATATATATATATATTCACTAGTTGCCCTCAAATTCATCTCACACCTAGTCTGCCTTTGTGCCTCCCCTTGCATCAATCCATACCATTAGTGCAAGATTGTACAAACAACACTATTTACAACTGTTTCCTTTGATTTTGTCTTCCTTCCAGTACTTCCCATTCTTCCATCATAAACTAAACATTTTGAATTTGTATCGTGGGGTACATTTTCTATATAATAGCTTATACTCATATACATATTATTTTCCAGAAAGGCAGACTTTAACAAAAAGAGAAAAAAAAATTTTTAGGCATCACTGCCCCCTGGTGGTCGTGGGAGCTACCCAGCCTTTCTGCTGCTGGATTTGAACCGCCAAGCCAGTGGGTTGCAGTCCTGCACTCAACTACTTACACCACCAGGGCTCAGCCCAAAAAGAGAAATTTATATAAAGAATATAATGCAGATTATTGAAGAAATAGGGCAGTCTGGTCTGATTCAAGTCCCTGGGTCAAATGATAAGCTCAAGGATTCTCATCACTCACATAGTTTCATAGACTGACAAAGACAAGAAGCAGAAAGGCAAGTCAGGAAGTTCATAGGGTAGTGAATGTAAAAGTGAATGATCCAGATTGGTATGTCAGCCTTGTGACTGTAGAGTTCAATGAATCAAAGGAGAGCAATTCAAACAGCAGGTTGCTGTTGGCTCTCAGGACCGGTAGGCAATAGGGTGGACAATTGCCTCAAACCCAAAGAATCAGAGCTCAATGAAGAATCCATAGCTGGCAAGGAACAAAATGTTAGCCAACCATGAATACTTTATAAGAATTAATTCACACAAAGTTACAAGGAAGAAGCACACCAATTTGTGTGATTATGAGGTGTCCCCAGGATCAGGTATCAGACATCAAAAGACCCCAAACTAATAATCATAATGATGCAAATGATGGGGAAGGGTGAAAAGCATGGAAACCCAAAGCCCATCTGTAGACTATTGGAGATCCCCTTACAGAAGGTTCACAAGTAAGGGACGAGTCAACCAGGGTGCAATATATCACAAAAAAAACGCAAAACATTATTTGCTTCCCTAATACTTCCTCTCTCCCACTACCATAACCCCAGTTCTACTTTACAAATAAGGTTAGAGCAGAGCATGAACAATGGTACACATAATGTCTCTTGACACAAGGAATCCAGGACTGATAAACCTCTCAATAACAATAATGGGAGTAGCAATATCATGAGACAGCAGGAAGTGGGGGGAACAGTCAGCAATGATCCATGTATAAACTCACACCCACCCAGGGTAACAAACAACAGAAACGTTGCTGCTGGGAGACAGAGGTCTTTGTAAGATATGAAATCAATAGTAATTGTAGTTTATCAAGGATTTGTGAGGGAAGGCAGGTGGGGGAGAGTGTGAAAAAATTAGGAGCTATTATGAAGGGATCAAGTAAAAAGAAAATGCATTAAAAAATATAGGCAGCAAAGGTACAAATGTGCTTTATACATGGGTGTTTTGGATTGCTTTCAGAGTTCTAGGAGCCCTCAATAAAATAATTTCTTAAAATAAATGAATAAAATAATTAGTCCATACCCCAAAGAAGCTTCTTTCATTTGTTTCAGAGCTGAGACCTCATCAAGGGATTAAATACCACTATAATCAAAGAGTGAAGCCATCAGTTTGGATTGCAATGCAATGTAAAGAAGACTCAAATCCTCATGATTGGACCAATGGGTCATATGATGATAAAATGAGAAAATTTGAAATTGTCAAGAATTTTATTTTCCAACAAAATCATAACCAATGTGACTGCATTGGGGGATGCATGACATGAAGACCCTATCCACATCATTAGACAATTGAACATTCCTTCTGGAGAGAGGGGTCAGAAGGAAGAGATGAGCCAGTCAGAGTGAAGCATAGCACAGTCGAAACACACAGCTATCTTCTAGTTCTTTGGTGCTTCTTTTACCCGATTATCAAGTTTTCAATTCTACCTTACAGATCAGATCAGATCAGAGTATGCACACTGCCACAGAAACACCTCTCAGTGCTACAAGGCGTAGAGCTACCAGAACAATTAAGGGAGGGTCGGGGCAGAGAAGGGGAATTTAATCATAAGGATCAACCTATAACCCCCTCCCCAAAGTATGGAAAATAGAAAAGTGGATGAGTGGAGAGAGAGGATGATGCATGATATGGAAATATTAATCTGAAACTTACTAAGTTCATGAGGGAGGGCAGGCATCAGAGGAAGTTGGTAAAATTGGGGAGCTGATAACAGAGGCTGAAGTAGGAAGAGAATAGTTTGAAAATGATAATTGGAGCATAAGTGCAAAATGTGTTTGAGGCACCAGATGAATGCATAGATTGTGATAAAAGATGTGAGATCACCCAATAAAAGTATTGATCTTTTTGTCTTGTTTTGTTCCATAATCAGTTATCATTGAAACAACAGTCAAGTGATCTAAAGACATGTTCTTATGAGTGTGACTCCACGAGAGCTTTTAAAGTATTGAAGAACAAGGATATACTACTTTTAGCACTAACGTGAGCCTGATATATTCAATTGCCTCATATGAATTTGAAAGGTGGATAAAGAAGACCAAGTGTGAATTGGTGCATTTGGATTGAGAAACATATTGAAACTACTATATTGAAAATACTATGGATTGCGTAAAGGACCAACTGATCTTTCTGGGAAGAAAGAGGCTCAGAATAGTCCTTGGAAGGAAAGAATTCAAGGTTTCATCTCATATATTTTGGACTTGTGCCAAGAGAGACCAGTC
Source organism: Nesogale talazaci (assembly GCA_004026705.1). Classification (NCBI taxonomy): domain Eukaryota; kingdom Metazoa; phylum Chordata; class Mammalia; order Afrosoricida; family Tenrecidae; genus Nesogale; species Nesogale talazaci. Next base: position 31,724 of record PVJH01024021.1, read on the forward strand.
ATCGGAGAAGGACATCACATTTGTGATGCTTATGGTGGGGCAATGAGCGTGGAGGAGAAGGGCCAAAAAAAGACCCTAATGTTATAGATACAGGTCTGGAAACAATGCTAAAGATGTTGGAGGACAGGGCAACAGTTCATTCTGTTCGACAAAGGATTACTGACAATGAGGTTTAACAACAACTTCACTACATCCCTCCCACATCTGCTTGACTGCTCAGATGTCCTATCATAGCTTTGATTCCATTATTCTAGGTCACGTCACAGAGAATCCAGCCATTTTGTCTCAAAATCTGATGATTGGATATAGAAAAAAGAAGAGAGGGTTGCCCACGTGTGAAAAGGGCTTGAAGAAATGGCAGCATACATAACTGGAAGATGACATATGTTTGGGATTTACCCCATTTAAAATACTTTCACAATAAGTTTTTTCTCTTATGGGTTTGTCATACTTTAAGATCTGTGGTGGCTAGTGTGTTACTGTGAGGCTGAAGGGTACATCATTGGGATTTCAAAGCCCAGCCCACTCACTACAAGGGAACAGGTTTCAGAGAAAGTTGCAGCAGAATAGGAGACAAGGACTGCATTGCCCACTTCAAAGAAAGCAGTTACTGAAACCAAGTGCACACTGCAGAAAACACTGTCAGATACTGAAGGCTTAATGAATTGAGGCAGAGCATTGACTAGAATAGTGCTTAATGATGGTCCACTAGGGTCAGAACACACTGGAAATGTGATAGATATGGAGCTGCTTTCTCAAATAAGTGTTGACGCTAGTATTATGAATGAAGTCTTCATTTGCTGATGGGGCACAACTCAAGTTAAGAATAAACTGCTCTAAAAATCTACTGATCAGAAATTGGATTGTACCAAATATGGATCTAGAGAAATTTTGAAGTGATCAGAAATCAAATGGAATGCATAAAGATAACTATCCTAGGCAATCATGTATGGAAATGAGCTGAGATTGACCATTTTGAATGAAAAGATTGTATGATTTCTATGGCATTAATGACATACTAAAAAGGAATGGCTTGGAATTTGTGCTCAGACAGAATATTTCATGACCAAGTTGAGTATAATGCTCTCTGTGATAGGACAAAATCTTTCTGCCTTCAAAGAAATGCAATCGATAAAACAATTAGTCATACTTACACATCAACCACAAATGCTAGTGAAGAAATTTACAGATAAGAAACTGAAATACCATCACCACCAGCAACCCCACATTTTCAAGCCTCAAGCTGCAAAGTTCAAAGATTCTATGGGCAAAATATTGAAAGATTAAGAAAGTACCAGAAGATGAAAAAATACACAGTCACTCTACCAGAAAAAAATACTCAATATTCCACCATTTCAAGACCTAGGCAAAAGCCATGATGCTGTACAAAGTGGAAGGAATTTAGAGGGTACCCATTTCAATATTTCAACTTGCTGATGATGAACTAGAAATAATTAATTATCCCTGCCAGAAAATTTGGCACACGGTTACATGGCCCATTGACTTAAAGAGATACATTTTCTTGTAAGAATTTAAAGACAGTAACACAACAGAATGCTCAAATTAAAGAATAATATGATTTCTATCACATGCAAGCAAATTTTTGCTGAAGATCAGCCAACAATGGTTGCAATAGTAGATTGAAAGAGAACAGTCAGAATTCCGAATTCAGAAGATGCATAAGGAAGGGGCTATCATTTCTGATATCAGATGGCCATTGGCTTAAAACAAAGACTAACAGAAAGCTGTTCACGTATGGTTTATTTACTAGGAAAAGATATTCCACTGTGAATAATAACAAATTTTGGATAGCCTTGAGAAGAATTGAAATTCCAGAACACCTCACAATGTCCTATGTCACTTTTATATGGACTGAGGGATACTTATGGGAGCAGACTAGAGAAGTATCACATGATTTAAATTCAGAAAAGGTGTGTGTCTGAGTAATATCCTCTCATAATATTTATTTAATATGTATGCTTGGCAAATCATCAACAAATGTGAATTATATGAAGAAGAATGTGGTATCAGGATTGGAGGAAGGCTTATTAACAACCTGTGGTATGCAAATGACACAAACTTGTTTGCTCAAAGTAACTAAAACTTGAAGCCTTTCTGATGAAGAGCAAGGTTTGCAGCCTTCAACATCAAGTATGGCTCAAAATAAAGA
>PVJH01024022.1:0-33816 GCA_004026705.1 Nesogale talazaci
GGTCTTTCTCTCAGAGGAAGCTTCAAGAGAGGCGGACTTAGCCCTCTGCCCGGGCCCTGAGCTCAGCAGAATCAGACCCTCGAGGTTCGCACGCAGCGGATCTCACGCAGAACTGTGTATGGGTCAAAGGCAGTCCTTGGACAAAAGAAGGACTCGCTGTGTGGCTTACAGTCAAGAATGTTGTATGTCAGGGCCATTCTATCCACACACATTCAATCTGTAGGCAGAGCAAATAATCCAAGAAGTCAACACACGGAGAAGAATGCAGCAAGATCATTAACAATTTTGATAGGCAATTGACACACCTTGCTTGCTGGAAACGAAGGCCTGACGACTGCACAATAAAATATGCGAGGAAGAGCTCGCCTTCCGTGTGGATTACAACCAACGATAAAGGAAGGAAGAAAGGGCTAGGAAGGAACGGTATGATCAGTGGTTGCCAAAGATTTCATTTCAGTTGTATCCATAATCAATGTCCATGGGAGCAGCAGTCAAAGAATCAAACTGTGTTGGACATGGGAAAATATACTGCAGAGGAGCTCTTGAAAATGTTGAGTAAACCAGTCACCTTCACGACTAGTGGGTGACTGACCTGAGCTGTAGTGTTTCCAGTCACCTGTCTGCCTAGAAAAGATAGACCGTGACTAGGGATGGAGTCTTTGCAGCATGGTGCTGGGGAGGAACACTGGCATGACCGAGAACTGCTAGGACAAACCAAGCTGTTTAGAAGGAAATAAGGCCAGCATGCTCCTGCCCAAGGAGGATGGAGAGACTTTGTCTGGCATATCTTGGATGTTATCAGGAGGGACCAGTGCCTGCAGGAGGACAGCATGTTCACGAAAGTAGAAGGTTGGCACAGAAGAGAAAGCATCGACAAGACGGATTGGCCCATTGATTCTCACACGAAACTCAAATACGGTAACTGCCCAGCTAGCAAAAAGTCCCCATGCTGGGTGGTGTGCACATATGAATCATCTTTGACACATACGCTGGCCAATTGTATACGATTTTGTCAAGGGCAGCAGTGGGGGGAAACTGCAAAAATGTCCCACTGGAGGGAAAAGGCATTTCAGGGATGATCATCCAGGCATTTGACAGATATGGAGGGAGCAATGACTGGAGAAAAATAAAAAAAAGCAGTCTGATTGGCTGATTATTGCAAAATTGTATTGACATCTTGCTGTGGTATATTGAGGAGAACCTTTACTCAATGGCTGCAGGCTGCGTGTGAGTCCCAGTTTCTTTGGGAGATGATGGAGAGGCCATTAATGCCTGGCAGTGGGTGAGTGCGCAGCAGAGGGCCAGATCCAGACTCAGTCCGTTCGTGGGGGCGATTCCTGATATCCGTATGCATGTCAGAGAAGGACTCTGCGCCACCAGATGGTTGTCTTCCTTTAAATTTTGTTTTGTTACTAATGATAATAAGCACAGCAAAATAGACACAAAATCAATTGTCTCCAGGTCCTGTGCAGTGTCATTGTACAATGCCCCGCGCCCCCCTCCCTCCCATCCACACATTGAATGTAACCATCAGGTTGTGGTAGGGAACAGAATGATTTTCCTCCCAAGATGTCTCCCCCAAATCTATGCCATACTTCGCTGCGTGCTACACGTGGCAAATGACTCCACACGTGGAGGTCAGTGATGTAGCTCAGAGGTTATTCTCCTTAAGGGTTCTCGGCCATCCAGAGCAGTCAGGTTGCACAGCCTGTCCCACCCTAAATTGGGCCCACGCCCTTCTGATAAGAATAGCAGTAGACTACTTCCTTAGGAGCCCAGGGAGGTCAAGCCCACTAAGGAGGACCAAGGTCAGGCCTCCATCATGAATGTAGGATCTGCCTTTCCTGTCACATGTACAGCGCTAGCTCATCCCCTTCCTGTCATTGTACATCTCCTTCCTGTGATGTGTGGTTACCTGTTAAAGTGACCAGATTTTAACATGGTAAAGAGGGACACCATTGATTGGGTGGGGGTGGGGGGTAAAAAGGAGATATATTCCCTTCCCGTTTTCCCACCGTTCCCTAGCTTGTCGTGCATTCTTTCCAAAAGTCAGGAATTTTTTTTTTAAGTGCCACGGGACAGGGAGAAAATTGTTTAAAATTAGGACTGTCCCGCCAAAAGCAGGATGTCTGGTCACTTTACTGTAATCACATCTCTGAAGTAGATTTAAGCCTTGACGAGCAATAAACTTGCCCCATCCGGCTGGCTTCCCAGCTCCCTCCACTCCAGCCAGATGTCCAGCAAGTCCCTCCAGCCTGCTCAGCTTCCCCTCTCCCCCCACCCAGCTATTTGGAGTTCTCAGGCTCCCTTCCGACTTCCTGCCCACATTGTGCGTGGACCTAGCTGTTGACATCATGGCCTTCTGGGAGGTGAGCATGCTATCATGAAATGTGTCAGACTCCATTATTTCTCTCTCTCATACTTCCTATGACTTTACTATAATCTTTCTCTATTATTGCTGGACAATTTTGCCTACGCACCCGTGATGATGTGTTAGGGGCTGGTTCTCTAACATCTCCTGCCCAAAGAAGCTGAGTTTTCTAGCTCGATGTCATGTTCTTGTTTACGCATTGTAACTGTCTTGCTCTGTGTGCTAGGAAGTCCACTGCACCCTCGCGGGCTTCTCTCCCTATTCTGTAGCTGCCATTTCTCTGCTGCTGTTACTGCTTCACATGGTCTTGTGCGCTCTCTCCCTGTCTCCTGGGGTTAAGGGGTTCTCGACACAGCGACCTGGGTCCAAATGACCTGCTCCACTTCTGTCTCTTATTAGACATTGTAAGACCCCTTCCTCTTCTTCCTCTGAATTGTGCCAAAGGGCTGCTCACTGCAAAGTCGGAAGTTTAAAGCCATCAGCCTCTCTGTGGGAGAAAGAGATGCTTTCTCCTCCTGTAGAGAGTTACAGCTTCAGAAACCCACGGGGACAGTCCTGCAAGGGTGGGGGGGGAGTGTCTCTATGAGCTGGGATCGACTCGATGGCAGTGAGTTTTCTCCGGAGCTTTTGCTCCTCTGGGATGGCTCACTTTTAGCCGAGCAAGATGGCAAGACTAGCCAATCCCTTCAGTAGGGTGCCATATTTCCACTCCCACAAGATGCCTTGCACCTCATTTGCATACTAGCACACAGTCCAGCCACCTTGGTGGGCCACAAGCACCCAGACAGTTGGGTGGCAAGAAAGATCATATCAAAGTGTTCTATCCCGCCACACAGACCGTCTCCATGGTCACCAGGAGTTCCTTGTGGTGGCTGTTGTGTCACCCCATCTCACCTAGAACATCCCACGTTTTCTTTGGGTCTGAAGTTTATTAAACATGGAAGTCTGCCTATCAGGTCTTCTAAAAAGCCCAGATTGACAGGACCACCAGAGACTGGAGGACTTCCCCAAACTATCACCTTAAGACACTCTTGAAACTTTGGACAAAAACTATCCTATGTGGTCATCAGTAGGCAAACAGATTGGCTCATAAAACAAACAATATCATAGATGAGTACCATGTTTCTATGAGACCGGACAGTCAACATTCATTTAAAACCAAAGACAAAGGAGCGGGAGGGAAACAGATGCCTGGAAGAGAAACAGGCAGGGCAGAGATCATGACATAGTTGACATGCCATGAAAAACATAACAAATTTAGAGTTAGGGTGATGGTGAAAAAAAATTTTTAATTAGAAAAACGTAACCAGTGCCACTAGACAAATGCCACTGAAGATGTTCAATGGGAGTCTACTCTGCCATGTGACTTTCACGGAAGGCCTAGCAGAGTCTATTCTTAAATTATATCCTGGACACCAGCAGCCACCAGCTTTCCCTTTTCTTCTTCCACCCTTTGCATTTCCTCAACTTTCTTCCTCTGACTTCTCGGCCCTTCTTTCTCCTCGGGGAATGTGATCCCGTGTGGCATTTGAGGAGTACGCTTTTGCTGGAGGCGAGTGGTCACGGATCCTCTTCCAGGAAGCTGTGTTTACTCACTGTCACCAGGACTGTTGCACTTATCTTTTACACATGTGTAAAATCAAGGTTTTCTTCTAGTGTTTTGATGGCTCTGCTCTTTTTTACATTTTAAAAAGTCTTTAATTTACCAGGGATTTCTGTCGGTATGAGATTGGAGAGAAATGTACCACCTGAAACACTGTATGAACAATGAAGCTAGTGAAGTTTGAACGCGAGACCCACAGGGCCTGGTGTCAAGGCAATTAGCAACGGTCCCAGCAACGTGCTGAATGATCTCCCCACCTCCTCACCTCCGTGAAGAGACTTGAACTATCAACTTTTGCCAACGTTAAATTCTTATAAGGACCTACCTGCATATCTCCGGACTTTTTCCTTTATCCCTTTCAGCTGTGTCTGGCATTAGTGCCCCGTGGCTCAAATTATTGAAACCTCACACAATAAATAGCTTTTATTTGCAAATATTTTATGGCTCTTCATGTACATTACATTTGATTGTCTAGAGGAAATTTGGAGCTGCTTTGCAGTTCCTTTCCCCTGAAAACTGCGCGAGGCTGGTGACTTGCCGGTTGCTGATGTTGCCCTCGGGATCGCGTGGAAGTCATGGACTGCCAACACGGACCCTAGTGCCAACCCGCCTGGCTCCTGCCCACTCTCATCTTTTTTCACACCTCTCCATAAAGTTGCACTGTTCTCTTATGTGGCCAAACGTATGTATTCTAAAAGCACAATGAACATCGATTTCTTAGGATTACAGAATCTCGCAGCTGGGATCAAAGAGCGGCATAAGGGACCCCCGTTGCTGTGGCGACCCTGCGCGGTGCGGAGCAGAATTGCACGCGGGGTTTCGAGGCTGAGCTCTCAACCGAAGCAGCTCACCAGGGCTCTCTTCCGTGATACCATTCCATGGGGTCTCACCTCTAAACTTTCAGACCATCCCTGAGGGCAAACCATCTGCACAACTGGAAGAACAACTCAGCTGCCGTCGTATCGATTCTCACTTTTAGTGACCCTATAGGAGAGGGTGGAACTGCCCCAGTGGGTTTGCAAACTGTAACTCGGTGAGGGAGTAAAATGCTTCACCTTTCTCCCCAGGGGCGACTGATGGTTTCAAACTGCTGACCTGGAGTTATCATCCCTAAGCTTAACTGATAGGCCAGCAGGACGCCTCTTGTACAAGTGGAAGGGCCTTAAAAAGCACCTTCTGAGTCTAGCTCTCAAAGAACCAAAAACTCAGGTATATTTTGGGTGTGGTTTTAAACTTCTTAAAAATAACAATGATGATACTATATATATTTTTTCTGTGACTTCCAGTTTATCACTTAAACTGCACTTCGGGAGGGGGTGGAGATAGTAGTAATACGTAAAGACCCATTTAGTCACTTCATGGTGTTCTATGGAAAATATATCCTATCATTAATCTGGCTATCCCCTATGAGTGAATATGCATCTGTTTGCTATTGCTTTGTTATTACGAACTCAGCATACAACCAAAGGGCAGATCACTTCGGCCCCTTCTGCACCATGCCTGCTGAAAGAGAGGCATTTCTTTAGCTTTCTGAGATTAGGTTAGCTCATTAAACATTTACTGAGCATGCATTATGTAATAAGCACTGGAAATTTTTTGTTTTGTTTGGGTTGGGTTGAGTTTTTTGGACTATTTTATTACATGAGTTTAATACAACAAACAAATCTATTAACTAAAATACTTGTGGTATTTTTTACATGCTATGCCCAGACACTGTAGAAGACCTGAAGCTCCAGGGGAAATGCTCACTGACTTCTCTTCAGAAAGAGACCTGGTGGGGCGGTAGGTTCGGTGTGGGGCTTGATGTGGGCTTGGGGTTAGATTGGTTACTTTTGAAGAGACTTTCAGTCTCAGCAACTCTATATAGGGCAGTGGGTTTGAGTTTTTGTGATACCTGAAGTACTCTGCTCTCTGAATTCGAACAATACCCAAAATAAAACACAGTCACTCCATCACCAACCAAAACCCAAACACAGTGCCATCGAGCTGATTCAGTCAATTTGACTCAGAGTGAGGACCCTGTAGGGCAAAGGAGAACCATCTTTATGAGTTCCTAAAGTTGGTTGTAAATCTTTATAGATAAGTTCGATTATATGAAGAATAACTCAGCATTAGAATTGCAAGAAGGTTTAGTAACCAGTGGTTGCACATGACATACTTTGCGAAAAGTGAAGATACTTGCTGATGAAGATGGTGGATTGCAGCCTTCCACATGGATAACAACTTAATGTATATGTGCTGCCAAAGCGAGCACTGCCTAACAACCTAATGTAAGTAAATAGACCAAAATCCTCACCATTTAATATCATGGTAAATGGAGAAAAGGTTTAAATTGTCACGGATTTTTTTTTGGGGGGGGGGGGCGTGCATCACTGCCTCTGGTGGTCATGGTCGCTACTCAATGCCGCTCCTCAGAGCAGCCGCTGGATTTGAACTGCCAAGCCCACGGGCCGCAGTCCCGCACTCAACCACTTACGCCACCGGGGCTCAGCAATTGTCACGGATTTTGACTTGCTTTGATTCACAATCAGTGTTCATGGAAATAGCAGTCAAGAGGTCAAGAGACCTATATTTCATTCAGTGAATCTACTGCACAAGATCTCTTTTGTGTATTGTAGAGCAAGAAGGTTACTTTGAGAACACAGGTGCACTTAATCCAAGCATGGTGTCTTCAATTGCCTCATATGTATGTGAAAATTGGACATTGAATCAAGAAGCCCAAAGAAGAATTGATGCATTTGACTTGAGTGTTGGTGAACAATATTGAAAGTACCACTGACTGCTAGAAGGACAAACTGAGCTGTCGTGGAAGAAGAACAGCTAGAATGCTCCTTACAGGCAAATATGGCGAGGCTTCCTCCTACATCCTTTGGGTAGATTGTCAGGAGAGACCAGTTCCTGGAGAAAGACATCGTGCTTGGGGAAGTAGAGGGGTGGCAAAAAGAGGAAGGCCCTCAAGAGCACTGACTGACATGGTGGCTGCTACAATGTCAGCATAGCAACAATTGTGGGGCTGGTGCAGGATGGGGCAGTGTTCTGTTCTGTTGGGCTTAGGTTCGCTATGGGTCAGAAAAGACTAGATGGCTCCTCACAGCTACAGCATGAGATGAGTTGCCGAGAGATGCAACTCAAATAATCTTTTCCAATACTCATGCTTATAACATATTAAAGACTGCATATTTTTTTCACCAACTTACTCAAGTGTCCAGGTATTTTTTTGGCTGTGAGTCTTTTTTTTCCCCATTAAACCATAAATGGATGGTTTTCTGCATTAAACCATAAACACAAGTAAGCGCTGGATCCGTTCACATTTAATACACACCAAATTTTCTTCTTGGCCTAGTCTCCTATCTCCTTCTTCTTTTTTTAAAAAAAATTCATTTTATAGGGGGCTCATACAATTCTTATCACAATCAATACATGCATCTATTGTATGCAGACTACATCTGTACATTCTCCTTCTACTTAAGCCCTTGGGATCAGTTCCTCATATTCCTATCTTCTTCTTACACATGATAAACTGCTCTTTATGCTTCAGGTCTTGGCTTAAGTAGAACTTCTTCAAGCAGTTCTCCTTTCAACTCAATACCACCTCTACTCTAGATTACGCTAGTTCTCACTGCTGTGTCCTCCAAAGGTCCTAGATCCCATAATCATAACACTTGACTCACGTGATAGCAGTCACCTGTTTTATTCTTCTCCCCCACCACACACACACACACACACACACACACAAACACACACACACAACTGAACTGTGAGATTTTGGAGGACAGGGAAAAATCCTCTTTGTTGCTATAGTCTTGCTACAACATGGCTTGTGGAGCATGGTTAATTTGTCTATCCATCCACTCAACTTTGTATCTTCATTTTTCAAAATCAGAGAACAATGACTTATGATCAAGTCTAAATGTGTCTGCATGACTACTAGGCAATTGTAATATGTCCTGATTAATTTTTTAGTTTAAAAGCCAGAAGTTGCTTCTACTTAGGGATTTCTTCATAAAATCATAATATATTTTTTTTAAAACTCCCCAGGCTGGTCAAAGGGAATACTTTGAAGAGCATAATTATACTCACAAAGGATGAAGATTATTGCTTTAATAGTAGTTAGCTGTCTGATTAGGTGGTTGTAGGCGGGGAAAGGCCCCAAATTCAAACATATTCCACGGAGGCGCCTTTATTAAGCTTTAAACAGGCCAAAGACAATAATCATCTGGAATTGGGAGGCCCTCAGCATGAGTCCAAAATGGAATCCAAATGAATTCCTGGCTAGGGGGTAATGCTGATGAAAGAAAACAAAGATCATCACAAAATCGTGAGGGGCACCAGTCCCCTTTACTGTTGTTCCCGACAGGCCGACCTACAACATCAGGGAGAGCGTCATCATTTGAATGTGTTCCCACTGGCAGGTTTTAACATTTACAAGACTGGTCCTGGGACTTTGGCTGCCTGGCTAGTTGGTACGTGACTCATGACCCTGAAATCACAGGAAGAGACTCTAGTACTCCCACTTTTGCTTCCTTGCTTGTTTAACTTTTTATTGAGAGCTAAGTGAAGGTTTGTGAAGCCAATCAGCTTCCCACTGAACAATCCAAACATACTTTGTTCAATCCCATTGATGGGAATCTGCACCCTGTGACTCTGTCCCTCCTCCCAGGACGGCCTTGGGTTTCCCCTTCCTATTCCTCCTCCTTTTCTAACCCTTCTGAACTCTTCCATTGAGTAAGTGCTGTCCTTTTGATAGCAGTTGCATGGTTATATGAAGGTGTACACACATCTCTAGGGTCATTGTTCCCTTTGTAGACCTGTCTATTGTTCGGCCAAAAATTTAGTCATGCAGGTCAGTGGGACTCCAGACATGAAGGGTGACTGATAGTCTTGGGGATTCCACCATTCTCTGGCCACAGGAAGACCTACAATTTTAGGTTGTTGCCCTTCCCCTCTCGACTGGACCTTTGAATGTGGTCCTTCTCAGAGCAGTTGGCAGTGGTGGCTGGGCCCTCTCTAGTCCTTCTGGATATGGGTTGAGGAGGCTGAGGTTTGTATGGTGTATTCGTCCATTTGGAGTAAATGTTTCCATGTGTTCTGGGTCTTCGATCTTCTTTCCTCCTGACGAAGAGAGACAAACAGCTGTGCCTTAGACGGCCGCTCACAGCTTGAAAAGCACAGTTACTACTCACCAAGATGGGATGCAGACCATTGTCTTTGTGGTCCACGTCACGCCAATTGACCGCGGTGCCCTCCAAGACCATGGTCCTCAGCCCCTAGAAATGTTTGGTTATGTCCAAGAAGTTTTCATAACCTTGCCCCCTGTATGCTCTGTGGACACACTTTCAGCAAAGACAAATACCCATTTATAAATGTTCTCTGCCAAACATATACACAAGGAGTCCTCAACAAGTTCATGGGAAAATATCCCATTGTATTTTCATTCAAATTTTCCTTGATCTTTTTGAATCTCCTTCATGTATTTGTGTGTAAAGCCCCTTCTCCTTCCTATACCTGTTCAAGCTGCATGTCTACCCACGTATCTACTTATAAATGCACTGCCATTGAATTCATTCAGCCATTGAATTCATTCAGATCGAAGGGATCCTGTGCAGGGTTTGCCATGCTGTAAAACCTTCCCAGGAGCAGATAGCTTCATCCTTCTCCTGCATCCTTATTCCAAAAAACAAACCAAATTCACTGCCATCCAGTCAACGCTGATGGAGACCCCCTGAGGGTTTCCAAGACTAACTGCTTAAGGGACTAGAAAGCCCAGTCTTTCTCCCTCAGAACTGCTGGTGGTTTTGAACTGCTGATCATGTGGATCGGAGCCCAATGCAGAACCACTGCACCCCCAGACCTTCTTGCCAGTATTATAAGACTGTATATATGACAGTATTGACCTCTGTTGCCTTTGACTCTTGCATTCCCCTGTCTTTCCATGCCTTCAATATGTACTCATTTCGTATATTACCTTCCCTTTTCTCATGTTGGGAGCCCTCGTGGTGTAGTGGTTACACATTGAGCTGCCAGCTGCGAGTTCAGCAGCTCGAAACCAGCTGTGTCATAGTTTCAAGGATATTCTTTCTACTCCTGTAAAGAGCCACAGTCTCAGAAACCGGAAACCCACAGGGGCAGTTCTCACCTGCCCTGTAGCATTGCCCTGGCTCAGAACAGACTCATTGGCAGTGAGTTTGTTTTTTGGGACTCATGTTGAAAGACAGACAGGACTTTCTACATCCATAGAGAAGCAGTCTCAGGAGGTGTATCCACAACTCTTTTTAAAAGTGATTTTAGTCAGGGCTGAGCCCCAGTGGCATAAGTGGTTGAGTGCGGGACAACAGCCCGTGGGCTTAGCAGTTCAAATCCAGCAGTGGCTCTCAGGAGCAGCGCCGCGTAGCTCCCACAACCACCAGAGGGCAGTGATGGCTCCCCCCCCCAAAAAAAAAACAATAAATAAAAGTGATTTTAAAACTATGGAAGTGTTTAAAATGTGAACATTATATCAACAAAACTAGTAAAAAGAAAAAAGAAAAGAAAAACAATCACACTTGACCAGTAGTTACCATGAGTAAAGCAGGAAGAGTCTGTGCTTAGGAGTCATTGAATTTATGTTAATGGTGTGGTATAATTTGGAAAAGGTTATAAGTAATTGTTGTACAGCATAAAGAGTATAATCAATGGCACTGGATTAAACATATTGATGCTGTTGAATTGGGAAATGTTGTGTTGTGTATATTTTTACCACAATTAAAAAAAATAAGTACATGAATAACAATGAGTACAAGGAAGAAGGAAATGTTGTTCTAAAATTGATTGTGATGACTTTGCCACTCTTCTTGATATGATTAAGCTATTGAATTGTATGACATGGATGTAGTACTAATAAAACTGTTTAAAAAATAATTACTGTTTCAGAAACCCACAGTGGCAGTTCTACCCTATTGTGGGAGTTACAGAATATGACATCAGTTTGAGACTTATGAGTGAAGAGTTGGAGCTTCCTTACTTGTCCATCAGGTCCCAGCTTGATGACCTCGTTTGGAGACACTAAGGAGATAAATAGCTCACTGGAGACTCTCTACTGACAAGCTATCCTGATGGCAGCGAGAGCCCTGGACGTGAGGAGCCATGTGGAGACCCACACCAACACTGAGATGTTCTACCAGCACTGGACCCATAAGACTATCCACTGGCCTGTGATCTTCCTGCATTCGGCACCACTGAAGGTGTTTGGTGAGTCTGAAGAGGATTGTGTAGATTGGTATCGAACCTATGGGCTGATACTTGACGTATGGACTTATCTGGACTGGGCTGGGATGTTTTCTCAAGGTTAAATTGTTCTTATATATAAAACTCTTTCTTCTACACACACGAGTCGCCCGGGATTTGTTTCTCTAGTCTACTCAGATGAACACAGGGAAGAAGAAAATGTCCTTCAGGGTATCTATAGGGTCCCTGTGAGGGAGAATCAACTCAACAGCAGTAAGTTTCAGTTTTTTTGTTTTATCCACATTAATAAAGGTTTGGCAACGAGTTGGTAGTAGACCCTCATTTTCTCTCCCACCCTTGAAAACCACCAAAGAACATTTTCTTTAGTGTGAAGACCTTGTCTCAACTTTCACTATCGAGGTCTCATACAGTTTGTGCTTCTGTGACTGGCTTTTTTACAATAGTGCCCTCAGACAATGTCCTGTGATTTCACTCAGCACAATGTCCTCGAGTCTCATCCATGTCCTGAGGTCCTTTCGCACTCATTGTTAGTCTTTAATTTAGCACATTATTCCATCATGTGTGTGTCATAGCTTGTGTATTCATTCTACCATTGGTGGATATTTAGGTTGGTTTCTTTTCTTCTTCTTTTGCTATGTGACTAGCACTGTGATGAGCATGCGTAAGTGTATATCTATTCCTGTCATGGCTCTTATTTCTCTAGACTATACAAAGGAGGCTTCAAAATGTTCGTGGAGAAATTCCATTATTTCTTTTTGTGTGTGTGTGTGTGTGTGTGTGGGCATCACTGCCGCTGGTGGTTGTGGGCGCTACCCAGTGCTGCTCCTGAGAGCTGCTGCTGGATTTGAACCACCAAGCCTGCGGGCTGCAGTCCCGCACTCAACCACTTATGCCACCGGGGCTCAGTCTGAAATTCCATTATTTCTTAATTCCATTTTTTTTCTAGGAACACTTTGAAGCTCTCATATACCAAGTGGAGACATCAATGGGTCGTAGGGTATTTCTGTGTTTAACTTTGGGGGGAAGTGTCACACCATTTCCCACAGTGCCTGTACCCTTTTATAGCCCCTGCCAGCAGTGTTCAGTCAGCCACACCCTTGTCAGCATTTCCATTTTTTAAAACTTTGCTATTAATGCTGGAGGGACACGATCACTCGTTGTTTTTTAGTCGTATTTCTCTAGTGATCTTAGGCATGTCTTCATATGTTGCTGGCCACACTAATGTCTTTTCTGGTCAACAGATACTTCACCGACCTTTAGATTGGCTTATAGAGTCATCTCTAAGGACACACAGACACACTTTCCCTGCTTCTTCATGCAAATCTGCAGGTAAAACTGACCTCCGTGGGCTGGCCCAGGAGTTGTGATCTGCTTTGAAACACACTCTGCTCAGGTTGCTGGTCAAAAGCTCTGCCGGTCAAGTGGATTCCAATTCATAGAGACCAGAAGAACAGAATAGAATGGCTCTCCACGCTTTCCGAGGCTATAAATCCTGGCAGGACTAGGCCATCTCTTCCTTCTCCTGTTGCTGGTTGGTTCAAACTACTGATCTTGCAATAAGCAGCAGCAGTTGGCAGAAAAAAATCTCAAATGAGGGCTGAGCCCCGGTGGTGTAAGTAGTTGAGTGAGGGACTGCAGCCCGCGGGCTTGGCGGCTCAAACCCAGCGGCGGCGCTCAGGAGCAGCACTGGGTAGCGCCCACGACCACCAGAGGCAGTGATGCCCCCTCAAGAAAAAAAACTTAAATGACTCTTTGACTTATATCCGGACTCAAAATGGCATTAGGATTCGCTTTGTAAACCGCAACCTCTCACAAACCAAGTGCTTTCGAAGTTAAACTATCATGTGAAAGATCAGAGACTTTTCTGAAGCGCTTGCCTCTACGCTAGAGATAAGGGAACTCCTGCTTACTGGTTCCTTAAGCATTTCCTGAAGATCTGGATTCAAGTGTCAATTTGCCCTTCTTTCAAATAACTTTGGTCTTTCCTGATGACGAAAGCAAATACAATAGTCGAGGACATTTTGGGAAATGCACGCAACTAGTTGGGGAGGAGAGAAAGCCGGATCAGTTCCTGTGTGGACGCATTTCCGTAAGCAGCCATGTGACACACCCGGGCCCTCGCATCCAGCACATCTCTGCTGTTTCCAGCGAAACTTCGCATGGTTCTTCCGTCAGGCTTCCTCGTGTCCTTGTCACGAGTGCTTCCTTTTCCGTCCCAGGGAAACACAGCCATGCCTTTTCCTCTCCCCCATCCCCATCCCCACCCCCACGGCACACACACACCTGTACTGGCAACGTGCACTGACTCTTCTAGGTGATTCTAGGCGAAGGCAAGGAGGAGTGGCTACGCTGTGCCGTCGCTGTGGACTTGCAGACACCTGCTGTGGTTGTGAGCCAGTCGCCCATTCCATTCTGACTCCTGACAGGGTTTTCATGCGCCGGGACCTTTAGAGAAGTAAAGCGTCGAGTCTTTCTCCTGCCGAGCTGCTGTGTGGGGCTGAACTGCCAGTCTGTGGGTTAGCAGCCGAGGGCTTAAACGCTGCACAATGCATAGAATATTACAATTCCTTTTTCTTAGCTCTGTGAGTCACCCACCAGAGAGCCATCCCTCCTCCCAGAATTCTTGCTTTTCCTCCCACTCGGGTCTTCACCCAAATCCACATTTGCCCCTGTTTCTGTAAGAGGCTTGGTTGTGCCCTGGGATGCTGACCATGACGTGAGCTCTCCAGACCGACCAGACGCGCCAGTGCAGGCGAGGCGGCTTAAGCCTCAGCCTCACAAAACCCAGACGGGCGGGTCTGCTCTGTCCGGTCGAGTTACTCTAACGTCCGCTTTGACTTGACAGCAGTGAGTTTGATTTGTTTTTGTGGCTTTTTTTTTTTTTTGCTTTAAGCAAAAAAACGATACTGTGTCTTCAGCTTCTCCCCCACGGTCTGTCCTTTACATCCTCAAAGGACTGTAGATCCAGGGAGAAGTCGAGTGGATACCCCGCAGGGGCTTCCTTTGTGTCGGGCTGGCCGGTGCTGCCAGGGGGAGAGAATGAGTTCAGCCGGACCCTCCACAGAGCACAGCTAGATCAGTTCACTTGAAGATGCAGGGAAACAAAACAGCCTCACAGAAGTGGGGTAGGGAAGGGAAAGCCATTTGGGTTGAAAACAATTGAGATTGAAAGCACAAAATAGAATGGGCTCATTATGTCACTCTGTTACTCCCCCAGCCCCCACCTAAAAGACATCAACTATAATACCGTAATTTATAAAAGAGCCTCAATCACCTATTGCAAAGGACAAAAAAGAAAGCTGAAAATGAAAAGCTGGTTTGGATGATTGATGCGAACTCATTTGACAGCACAGCTGGTGGCTTGAACCCACACGCAAAAAAGGCCTGGTGGCCTGCTTTCTCTGCCCTGCCCTGCCCCCTCCCCACCCCAGTCCTGCTCCCTAACACATGGGTCACCGGGGGCAGATCCACTCGGTTTGGTTTCAGAGCAAAGATCTGGATGTGTGGATGAGGGTCTGTGCTGAGGTGATGGGGCGAGAGCAGCACCAGATGATTCTTCTAAAACTCTATGAGTTCTGGACCTGAGTGTGTGTAAGGCGTGGTGGACCTGCAGGACCCCCTCCTGTTAAGGAGTATCCCAGGTACTTAGAGCTTCACTCTGCTCTTATGGCCAGGAGCAGGTCTGACGTGTGAACATTCATTTGCATCACTATTCACTTCCTTTTGATGGGGCCTTTGACCATAATTAGGAAGTCAAAGAAAATAAGCTCTACACTTCTCAGTGGATCGCTGGATCGTGTCAACTTGTTTTCCAGAAAGGTTACACCAATTAACAGCTTCTTCCTTAACCCCGAGTTTCATTAATGTCACAGAGGGGAAAAATTGTTCTTTTATCATCACTTTTCACTTATTTTATGTAATTTCTCCTTAGAACATCTGAAAATGTGTATGAGTCAAAACCAAAATCCTCTCAACTGAACCAAGAAGGAACATCATGATAAAGAGAGAAATGACTGGAGTTGTCAAGGATCTGAGGATCACAGGAAGACTTCTTATCAACCTGCGGAATGCAGATGACACAACCTCCTTTGCTGAAAGTAAGGGGGACTCGAAGAACTCACTGATGAAGATCACGGGTTGCAGCTTTCACTATAGATTACAAGTCATTGTAAAGAAAACCAAAGTCCTTACAATTGTTCCAATAGGTAGCATCATGATAGATGGAGAAAAGATTGAGGTTGTCAAATATTTCATCTTGTTTGGTTCCATAATCCATGCTCATAAAAGCACAGGCAAGAAGTCAACTCTCTGTTGTATTAGGACAATCTGCTGTACATGGTCTCTGTAAAGTGTTGAAGAGCAAGGATGTGACTTTGAGGATTAAGGTGCACTTGACCTACCTAAACCAGTGTGTTTTCGATTGCCTCATAAGCATTTGAAAGTTGGGCGTTCAATAAAGAACACTTAAGCATAGCCAATGTACTTGAATTATGGTGTGGTTGAAGAATATAGAAAGTACCATGGACTGCCAGAAGAACAACATCCTCTGTCTTGAAGGAAGTACAGCCAGAATGTTCCTCAGTAGCAAGGATCGTGAGATGTCCTCTCCCATACTTTGGACATGTCATCAGGAGAGGCCAGTCCTTGGGAAAGGACATCCTACTTGGTGATGTACAAAAAGAGGAAACCCCTTGACAAGATGGGCTGACATGGTGGCTTCAACAATGGGTCAAAACCACTATTTTCACAACGAATCAGAAGTGAACAGCATTTCATTCTGTTGCACTCATAGGGTCTGTATGAGCCAGAATTGAATTGTTGGCACCAAACAACAACTTCTAGAATTGTCTGTGGATGTTCTTTGTCCACTTTCTACTGAAGTCAGGTTGTGCTGCACAGAGGCAGAGAGGGGTGGAGAAACAAACCAAATCTAATTCTGACCCTTCTCATCCTCAACCAAGGGAGCATGCTCCTTCTTACTAAGGTGCCTCCGTGCATAATTCCAAGTCCTGCCCTGCTGCTCCGGGTGGAAATGAGGCAGATTCTAATTCCTAGTAACCTCATAGGACAGATAAAACTGCCCTGTAGAACTTCGTAGGCTGAAATACTGGTGTTTGAACTGTTGGCATTTCAGTTCACAGTCATATTCTTTGTGATGCCAGAACTCCCCAGGTAGGACCCCAACTTGATAGGGCCCCTTCTAGTTTGCACACAGGAGGCCTGCTTGCACAATGGTTATGAAAGATTGGCAGTTCAGTCCCCTCAGTCTCTTTTCTGGAGAAAGATGAGACTTTCTACTCCTATGAACAGTCTTGGAAGCCACAGGGCAGTCCTATTCTTTCCTGTAGTGTCAACTGGGTCAATGGTAGTGAGTTTGGCTTTTTGGACCTTGCTGAAGTTGATAATCGTCTTTCTGATCAAATTCAAAAATGACCTCCCTAGAAGAGTGGGAACGTGGTGGGGAGGGGAAGTGTGTAAACTGTGTACTCAGACACTTTCGGGTGTGTGTGGGGGGGTGACACTAAAATGAGCCTTGGGTTCGAGGTTGCCATTACCTTCACCACATATAGCAGCAAGAGGCTGCGAAGGCTGGGGTTACTGGAGGTGGTGTCATTCTTCGCCCAATATTGAAACTCTGCCCCCCCACCCAAGAGCCCCACCCCAGAGTGGGAAAGCAACCTGTCACCCTTTCAATCCATCCTATTGTCCCTCCCTATCCATAATAACGCCCCTCCATCACCCACCAGTCTGAGTGCTGAAGGCAGGTTGCAGCGCCCATGGTTGGATGGAGATGAGAAACTCCACCTTAGCCACTAGGAGGTAGAGGAGCTGCGGGGAGTCACAGGGGGAGGGGCCAAGAGGGGTGGGCCACACCTCCCACCATGGGGGGTGATTTCCTGAGCATCAGGTTTATAAGAAGAAACCCAAATCCATTTGAAGTCCTCATGTGGGTGCAGCTTCCACTGAGTTCATTGTACAAAGCCTTGTCTGCTGGCAGAGCGGGTTACAAAGTAGAGACCAACGCTCCCCTAGGCAGCCAGGGAGGGGTAACCCAGCCCTCCCAAAGCTGCTGCGATGGACTCTGGGCCACTAGGGTCTGTGGGATCCTGAGTCAGACCCAAACTGTCTTGTTTCAACACCCTTGAGTCAATCTCATGGGGGTTTTTTTTGCAATAGTGTGTGTCTGGATCAAGGTCTCTCTGGAGCTTCTATAGTCCTGCTATGATGGAGCTGACCCCAGGAACCATCTCGTGCCAGGTTCCTTTGTTTTCTGTGTTGTCTTTAAGTGATTGAGTGTCTGGGACATCATGATGGCCTTGTGTCTCCCTCATCCCCATGATTTGTCTGGGTCTCGTCTTTGTCCTTTGTAAGACTTCACAAGTGGATTCCTGTACATTATATTCGAATAGAGGGTCTCTTTTCTCTCCTAGAGTACTTGAAGAGATGCAACCTCAAAGAATGGCAAAGGGACACAAGTGGCCTTGTACAAACTCTCTGTCCAGATCTAGGGAGCCCTTTTGAGAGACATCTCATCCAGCCAGTTGGCCAACTAGTGTTCATCACTGAACCGTTTGCCAGGCACTGAGATATCCACTGGATTTCAGAGATGCAAAAGGGCACAGCTCTTCCCTTTGTGGAACTTGCACTGAGTACTGAATTTAATATACAGCCAAGAGCCCTAGTGGTGCCTACGATTAGGAACATGGCTGCTAATACAAAGGTTGTGGGTTCAAACCCATCCAATGGGTCTGCGGGAAAGAGAGACCTGGTGATTTCTTCTTATCAAGATGACAGCCAAGAAAATTTCATGGAGCAGTTTTGTCACATGTGGCCTCTACTGGTCAAAAACAATTCAATTCAATGTGTGCCCTAGTGGCAGAGTGGTTATGTATTAAGCCACTAACCGAAAGGTCAACAGTTCAAAATCACCAGCCACTCTATGAGAAAAAGGGACATTTGTGTTAGTCCGGGTAGACTAGAGAAACAAATTCATAGACACGTATATGGATGGATATAAGGGAAAGGTTTATATACAAGAGGAATGAAACATTGAGAAAACATGTCAACCCAGTCCAGTCCAAAGTCATAAGTCCGAGTTTAGCCCATATGTCCGATGCCAGTCTATAAAGTCTCCTTCCGACTCACGAAGCATGTGCAGTAGAGGTGTCCCGGCGCTGGCAGGGGTCTCCCCATGGCTCCTCATTTCCAGGATTTAGGGTCCATCATCAGTATCCATTGGTGGTGGGAGCATATCAGGGCTGGCAGGGGTCTCTCTTCTTCGGCTCCAGAAGTCTGGTTCCATCAGGACAAGTCCATGTGGCTTCTCCTCTGGCCCCTCCAGGTTCCAAGACTCAGGATCTACTAACATGCCACCATCTTATCTTGTCAGCAGACCAACTCCAAGAGACTGAGAATTAAGTTTTTCTTCTCCAAATGGTAAATACCATGAGATTTCCCAGAGATCTCAGGTGAAACCCATGTCCACACAGAGCCCTCATTGGCTGCTCATTGTCTATCTCCAGATTGACAAGTTAGACTCCACCCCTAGACTTCCAGTCTTGAAAATGACACGAGTACATGACTGCTACAACATTCTACTCCCATAGAGAGTGACAGGGCAGTTCTACCTTGTCCTTGATGGCAGTGAGTTTGTTTTGGCTCCATGGACCATGTAGTAGTCTAAATGTTTTGTGTGTTTTGGAGTCCTGATAGCATGATCGGTTTTGAGCTGTGCTACTAACTGCAAGGTCAACAGTTTGAAACCACTGGCTGCTCTAAATCCTTTTTACTCCCATAGAGAGTTAGGGTCTCAGAAACGCATGGGGCAATTCTACCTTGTCTGATAGGGTCAGTGCAAGCCAGAATTAACTCTATGACACTGAGTTTGGTTAGGTTCTTCCCTTTTCAGTTTAGAACCGTTCCCTAGGTGATCTCTCAGCCTGTTCCCCCACTGTTCTCCATCACCACCACTAACCCCTCCACCTTCCTTTATCTCTCACCAGAAATGCAAGATTTTCAACTATTTCCTTGCCTCCATTCTTTTCCTTCTTCACACAGACCCCATACTTTTGAAAATCCCCAAAACCTATAGAGAGGATTTCAACTCCCAGCTAACTGATGGGATGGAGTAGAATTGGACAGTAAGGTTTCCAAGGTTGTAAACATGACAAGCAGACTGCCACACCTTTCTCCCCCGGGGCCACTGGTGGGTTAGACTGCCTTCTAGCACCCAGGGCTCCTTATTGGATCAAGGATAATCTTTTGAAATGACAAATATGATCATACTATAGCCCCGATTAAGAGCAAAAATAAAATCAAGCTGTGCCTGACAACAGGGAGGCTGAGACCCATGGGATTGCTGCTAAAGATTCAGCTGCATTCAGTGTAGGGAACTCAAACACACTGCTGAAACGGCTCTGCTGTGCCCAGGGACTCCTGGTTTCATGAGTCAAAGAATGGACTCACATGCCACCAAATGGTCAGCAAAAAGCAGAGTAAAGCAGCTGAGACAGCAGGTGGGGATTCGAGTGAGTTGGCGCCACTGAGTGGACTGTGTATAGGGGTGTTTATCAGGTGTGGGGTACTTGGCCTGGCTGTATCTCCAGGTTATGATCACACCAATCCTGGGTCTGGCCCTATATTTCTGAGGTCATACCCTGACCCTGTCTGGCTGGTTCTTGCACAGGCATGGACAAGGAAGCAATCGCGCCAAAGAAGAGCCTTGGGTTTGTGGACTTTGGCGTTTCAAATCAGCCTAGGGCTTTGATGCATGCAAATTTAGGATTTAAATTGTCGTAAGCTGTTGAAACCACCCCTCTAGACAGCCTGCCGCTCCCAATGCTTTCTCCCCTGGGCTTCTTTTCCCTCCCTCTGCCTAGAGGTTTGCATCTCCTATCACTCAACAACTTCAGAATAGTGAAAGGCACCTCTCATTACCCAGGCCATGGGGTCCACCAGACTCACAGAGACCCATAGGACAGAGCAGAACTGCCCCTGTGACCTAGTTGAGACATTTTCCTTGACCTTACAAAGAGACACATTGGTAAACTAAGAAGCCTTGTGTTTAACTTCAGGCTAATGAGTTCAGATTGCCACTTTATCCTTTCTTTGTTTAATTGGTCACTTTACTTTACTTTACTTTACTTTACTGTGGGCTCTTACAGATACTAGAACTATCCATAAATCAATTACAACAGGCCAACATGTATAGATGCTGTCATCATCATTTTCAAAACATTTTCTTTGCAGCGTATCATTTCTTCCTCCTTTCTTCATTGGCTATATTTGACTTCTGGAAGAACATGAGCCTGAGAGATTTGGGATGAAATTAAAGGCGTGTGGATGGTTGGTTGTGACAAAAGACAGCCCCCTGCTTTCGGTGTGATTCCCAAAAGGTGGATAGGCCTACCCTCTTTATTCCCCACCCCACCCCCACCAGTTCCCTTTTAGAGTGACCAGATTTTAAGTGGGACACCATTGACCGGTTCTTGATTAAAAATTTGGTCTATATGGAGCAATAAAAATGTTCATAGAAATGCAAAAATAGTATTGTAATATATTTATTTAATTTTAAAACGCCGCGGGACATGGGACAAATTGCTAAAAAGTGTCTGGTCACCTAAAATGCAATACTGAACACTGATGGTGTTTAACCACATCAGGGCCTAGAATGATTCCAGGAGGCAAATTATGCAGGAAGATGTCCAGCCAGATTCACAAGTGATTGCCATTGAAATCTGGTCAATTCCCCACTCATCCTGTAAGGAATTCCATTGAGATTCCAGAGAATAAACAAACCCCATTGTATCGTGCCCTATACTTGGCAAACTAGCCTGATTCTTCACCCCCACAGTGTGAGAGCACAAATGCCAGAGGGGAGCAGCCAGGACAGGAAGTTCAGCCTGTCCCCCTCTGGGCAAAGAGACTCTGGCTCCTCGTTTATGTATGCCTTCATTTCATAACAACAGCAGAGCTTATTTCAGGGGCATATGAGAGAAACAAAACAACGAGATAGAGTTTGCAGGGCTATGTTTGGTATGTAACAACCTTCTCAATCAATGGTATCAATTTCACAACTATTTCCTGAGGATTTATTAAGAATTAGCCATCCTCTAGTGCCTACCTTGTGTGCAATGAGGAAATAATTTTCCTGAGAGTGCATTCACTGCCTCGGGAAAAAACAAAACAAAACCAAAATGATTCAAAAAGGCTTTGCAGCAAAGACCTCTTTTGTAAATAAACACAAATGTGTATCCTGGCTTGCAGCTTTACGCATTATAAGATGCAGCATAGTGTATTGGTTATGGGCATGGATTTAGGGGCCAGGCTCTGGGTAAGAGGAAACCTAATGACCTCTTTTCCCAACTCAAAATGTCCAAATCCTAATCTCCAGAATACCTGAATATGTCACCTTATATGACAAACAGGTTCTTGCCCATGTAACTAAGGCTAGATGAAGACCTGGAGATGGGACAATCTTACCTTGAATGACCTGGGTGGGCCCAGTCTAACCCCATGAGTTCTATGCACAGTGGACTGTTCTCAGCCGGGGTCAGCTAGAGATGGGCTAATGGAAGAATGATGGTAGAGGTGCACTGTGAAAAGGCCCAGCTGGCCTTGACTGCTTTGAAGATGAGGGAGGGTAGACTTAAGTCGAGAAATGCAGACATTTTCAAGAATTATGATGGCCACAAATGTACAAATGTGGTCTCCATACAATTGATGTATGTATTGATCATGATAAGAATTGTATGAGCCCCTAATAAAATGATTAAAAAAGAAAGAAAGGAAAAAAGAAAATGCAGACAGCCTCTTACAGATGGGGAAAAGGCCTCCATTTACAAAGCTTCGGGTGGGGGGAGAGGGTAGTCTCATTCCTAAAGCAACTGGGAAGAGAATTTGGCCCACAACCTGAATGAGCAGGAAGCGTCCTTTCCTAAAGACTCTGGAAAGGAATTCAGCTCTGAGGACATCTTGCTCTTTGTTCAGTAGAGCCTGGGTTGTACTTGCAACTGTACAATTTTTAAAAATGTATTGTTGGGACGCTCAACAAGATGGACTAACCTGATAGTTATCACAAAGGCCTCAAATACAGGAAGGATTGTAAGGATGGGACAAACCCAGGCAGTGTTGTATTTTTTTGTACTGAGGGTGGCTATGAGTTGGGACCACCTGAATAACTCCTAACTATCAACATGGGTGCTGGTATAATCTCCCCCTTCCCCCACCTCCCAGTTGCTTTGGACTACGTTAGCGCATGTGTGGTGGGGCTTCTATTGGCGAGGTTGCTCTGACGCGTCATGTGCCATTCTCACAATCCTTCCTCTGTTCGAGCCCACTTTGCTGCTGCTGTGTCAGTCTACTTCATGGAGGATTGTCCTCGTTTTCCAGGGGCAAGAGATGTCACCTCTCAGTACCTCAGCTTTCTCATCTACACACATTAGTTAGGGTAATAAGACCAGGCTAAAATGAAAGACGATTATCCGACTCATTGCTGGCAAGTCCATTCTGACTCACAGAGACCCTCTGAGTCAGTAGAAGTGCCCCTAGGCCTTCCAAGGCTGTAATCTTCATGGGAGTAGACTGCCCTGTCTTTCTCCCAAAGATGATTATGGAGACCCAATCATGATACCCTTTAAAAGCAAAGATATTTGTTTCCTATCATATTTAAGCAAAAATGGGATAGATTACAGGTTGGTCAGCATTTCAAAACCACCAGCTGCTCTGATTTAAAAAGATGAGGCTTTCTACTCTCACAAAAGTTAGTCTTGGAAACCCAGGGGGCAGTTCTTCCCCGGCCTCTAAGGTCGCTATGAGACAGAATCAGTTTGCTCGTTGGCAGTGAGTTTGACTTGGTCCTTGGTTTATCTTAAAGGTCAGTTCCCACCTCCTTGCCACAGACATCTCTGTTTCATACAAACCAGGTCACCTGCAGCTTCGCTTTTGTTCACAGGTAGTTCCCAAGCTTCCCCTACGCAGCTCTTGAAAGGGATACAGTAGATATTTCCTTAAGAGAGTGGAGTAGAAGTTCTCTTCACATCCCAGAGCAGGTTGCCTGGGTTCTTGGGGGGAACTTTGCTCTAGTTCTGATGTAATAAGTCACATGTACTTTTCAGAATCTTATGCTGAATCTTTATAGCCCAGTATGTTTGCTAACAGAAATGTTAGCTGCTTTACAAATGAGAAGACAGGAGCTCTGAAAAGTAGAGAACTCCAAATACCATACATGTATGTTAGTCTCATTTGTAGAGCAAAGGCCTGGTACTACACAACCCACTCCAGGTTCTTTCCACTTCTGGCATCTTGTGATTCTATGGGGAAAATAATGTAAGCAGAGGGATTTTAAAAATTGCTCCCACTAAGGTAAAAACAAGAGTAGAGAAAGCCTGGTGACCTACACAAGGAAGTTGGCTGAGCCTCCTTACAAGGTGCAGCCGATGAGCTGGGGCCTGATTTGTTGGCAGCATCAGCTCTTCACATTCCTTTCCCGGGCAACCCAGGCCTCAGCTGAAAGCAGACGACCATATTGGGGGCTGGAGGGGGTGTGTGGCAAATTCTGGGGGCAGGGGCTCCAGCTCTGAAGATGCTGATTCTGGCATTTCCTGACCTCAAATTAACAGCAGCGAGCTGTTAATTTCAAACTGGATTTTTAAAAAAAAAAAAAGACATGTCAGCTGTTCTTTGGAAGAATTTAGCAAGGAAGGGATTTCTAACCTGACAAAGCAAAGATTACTCTCGCTTTCTCGGTGTGTAGGATGATCACTTGGACTACACAGCCAAAGAAAGAGGCTTTTTGACCTTTGCTTTTAGCATATGGAAAATGTGATCATGAGTTACTCTAACTTTTTGAATCTGTTTTCTGATGCGTGGAATGGATATAATAATTTATGCCCACTAGTCTCCAGGAGCAGAGGAGAGGGATATTTAAAGATATACTGAATTTTCACTCTCTACCCAAGGAGCTCTAGTGGCATTGCTGGGTAAGCACTGGGTTGCTAACCACAAAGTCAGTGATTCAAACCCACTGAGGTATGCTCTGAGGGAGAAAGATGAGAGCATTATCTCTGTAAAGATATGCAGTCTCAGAAACCATACTCTGCGATGAGTTGGAATCAACTTGAAGAGAGTGGGTTGGGCACGATTTTGGTTGCTGAAAGTGAGAAGGCCTGGAAGTATTTGCTAATAAAGATCCAAGATAACAACCTTAAGTAGAAATTATAAGGCATTGTAAAGAAGCCAAAACCCTCACTGCTGGACAGGTAGCATGATGAATGGAGAAAAGATCAAAGTTGTCAAGGATTTCATCTCGCTCAGATCCGCAATCAATGCTCATGAAGTCAAGCAGCAGATTGTATCAAGTGAGTCTGCTGCACAAGATCTCTTTAAAGCATTGAAGAGCAAGAACGTCCCTCTGAAGACTGAGCTGTGCCTGACCCAAGCCATGGGATTTTCATTCACCTCATTTGCATGTAGAAGTTTGATACTGAATAAGCAAGACCAAAGAGAAACAGATGTCTTTGGATTATGATGGAAGTGCAGAGTATTGAAAAGTGGCACAAATGACCCACAGAACAAAAAGTTCCATTTTGGAAGAACTGTCACCAGAATGCTCCCTGAAAGCAAGCGTGTCAAGACTTCATTTCATGGATTTTGGACGTGTTATCAGGAGACCAGTCCTTGGGAAAGCAGAAAAAGAGAAGGCTCCTTGGGGAGATAGGCTGATACAGTGGCTTCAACAAGGGGCTCAAACAATTGGGAGGCCAACTTCCCAATTGAGGACCAGGCAGTGCTTCATTCTGTCCTTGTGTTAGTCTGGGTAGACTAGAGAGACAAATTTATAAACACACATATGTATATAAGGGAGACGTTCTCATACAAGAGGAATGGAACATTAAGAAAGCATCCCCACCCAGTCCAGTCCAAGCCCACAAGTCTGATATTAGCCCATATGTTCAATACCAGTCTATAAAGTCTTCTTCAGATCCATGAGGCACATGCCATGACAACAAATGCAGGAAAATCACGGGCCAGTGGGAAAGAAAGTCTTTGGTTTTGGTGGTGATAGAAGCATCCCATCGCTGGCAGGGGCCTCTCTGTGGTTTCTCAAGCATCTCAACATTGGCAGGAGTCTTTAAATGGCTTTTTCGGCTTCAGAGGTCTGGTTCCATCACGGTAAGCCCACGTGGCTTCTCCGCCAGGATGTTTCACACAGGGAGTCAGCTTGTTTTTTTTTTTTTTAGTAGAGCATCTCCAAGGGACTGAGTAATGGGTCGCTCACCTCCACAGGGGGAAAATGGCCAGATCTCCCAGAATTCTCAGGAGAAAGCCCTGCCCACACAGAGATCTCATTGGCCATCTCCAGATTGACAGGCTAGACTCCACCCCCACACTCTTAATCCTCAAATTGACACCAGATTAGTGGCTGCCATAGTCCTCTCTAGAGTAACTGTGAGTCAATATCAACTTGCTGGCACCTCACAAAGACTCGGACTGTTCTGTGGTCATTAACGGATGGGAGGTCAGTCTCTGTCGCACGGCAATCCCATGCCCAGTCCTGTACCACCCCCTACTCCCCACCTCCCTGCCACAACAGTGTGAGACCATTGTAATTTGTGGGGATTTTTTTGACTGATCTGGAGAACTGATCCTCGGACTTTTCTTCCTAGTACATTTAGTCGGCTCCAGGTTGGAGCAACACGCTCTCCTCATATGGCTGTGCTGGGAACAGAACCCAGGTTTCCCACATGGAAGATGCAAAGATGACAGCGGACATTTTGTTTTGATCTGGGCAGGTTTCTTAACCTCCAAACACAAGGTTCACTCTAAGAAGTTCCAGATCAGGATTGACCCTGTCAGCGGCTTTGCTTTCTCTACAAAGCTGCTGGTCTTCGAGGGCCAGGGCCATTCTTGTCAGCAGTTTGGATTCATTTTAAGAAGGGAACAGGCTTAATCTTGTTAAGATTAGCCAGTGGTTGACCTTCTGTGTCGTCCCTTCCTCTTCTCTTTACAAGTATCACTGCGCCTTGCTTTATCATCAACTGAGCTAACTGGCCAACACACTTTGCTTGTTCACATGCTTTTTCTGGAGCCAAAATGATCTCCCCATATGCAATAGGATAGCTGCTTAGAATAAACCTGAGTTCAACCGTTACCGAGTTTTCATTGTCATTAACATAAGTTATGCAGGCTGCCTATGAGCTCCTGCCTCTCAGACAGCTCTCACACTGAACAAAACCTAAATGAACCCACTGGCATTGACTCATGCTAACTCACAGACCCTTCAGGACAGAGTGGAACTGCTGTTCTGAGTTTCCAAGGCTCTGAATTGTTTCAAGAGCAGAAAACCTCATCTTTCTCCAGCAGAGCTGCTGGTGAGATTGAACTTGTGGTTAGCAGTGCACTGGTAACCTACTATGCCACCAGGGTCCCTCAGATTGCCCTAGGTCTAGGTCTTCATTTAATGTTTGCAATAGTAAGATCAGTCATGTCAGTTAACCAATGAGGAGATGGAAGGAAATTATGTAAGTGAATTATTTTCCTAATTAAGCAGAATTTGAGCTCCAATTTCTCAAAACTTCACTGTCATCAAATTGATTTCAATTTAGAATGACCCTATTGGGCAGAGTAGACTGCTCCATGGGGTTTTGAAGCTATAAATCTTTAAAGGAGCAGAGAGCCTCACCTTTCTTCCTCGGAGCAGCGGGTGGGTTTGTACTGCCAATCCTGTGATATGAGCCACTTTGCCACCAGGGGTCCTTCCATTTGTCAAGAACTGGGCAAATCAGTGTCTCAGTGGAGATTACATGTGGAAGTGCTTTGTAAATTCTGCAGTGCTATAAAGTAGAAGTTCTCGTAGTCCACAATTAATGCAGAAATGCAAGTTATTCAGGAATAACACTCTGAAGGGGAACGGATGGGCCTTTGTGTGTGTGTGGGGGGGAGGTCTCCTTTATTCAACAGCCCACATAGTTTCTTCATTTGCTTATTTCCTAGGAAATTACTCTGGCAATAGTGGCCGTGTAGCATAGTGAAAGGAACACTGAATTAGTAATTCCGACACCGTCCAGTTTCAGCCTGGGCCCTGAGACTGTAATTCTGACCACGGAAGTCACTCACCCTTTCATCTGTAAAATGAGGGGTTTGGTGCGAGCTGATTGCCAAGGCCCCTGCAGCTAAGGCCCTTCAGTGACTTAGGGCATGGCAAGCACTGGAGAGCCCTTTCTGATCCCAGGTACTTTTGTTGTGTTTCCTGGAAGGGCCGCCAGCCCACGCCTGAGCCTGTGTTCTTCTGAGGAGGCTGTTAGGTATGAGATCTCAGAAGACAGAACGCTCCCTCCTGCTTGCCACTCCACAAGTGCATCCTCACAGCTCTGAGCTGAGCTGCTAAGGCAGCAGGACTGTGTCTGAGCTTTTTGCTTCTACCTTTCAGATTACCCAATAAGCAAATCAAATACCGTAAACCCAAGACAGTGAAGGTGCTGGTTCCCATCTAAACTCATTAAAAACATTCAAAGCCAATTCCATCACTCGTAGAAGATGCTATCATTTCCCTTCACTCCCTTCGTACACATAACCAACACTGCCCCTTCTTCATGGGGTCTCTTGTAGATGTAACTCTGCACTACAGGTTAGTAAGTAAGCACAGGGAAGCCTGTGCTTTCCTTGCTTACCAGGGACTCCATCCATCAAGGAATATGAATTAGAAGAGGCTTTGGTTCTGTAGGAAGGTGTTATAGGGTTGGGATGCCAACTATATCTAGAAGTTTTGACCCTGTGTTTGCTCACGGTGGATCAGTACACCGACACAGGTCAATGCTGCTTCCTGGGTCCTTCGACACTGGGTAGGAGGAGGGATGCAGTGTGGATTCCAGTGACTCTTGGGTCTTGCTACTTGCTCCTTTTGCCGCCAAGCATGACAGACTAGAATTTCTCTATAACTAAAAAAAAAAAAAAAAAAACCCTCCAAACTCACTGCCTTCAGAGTTGTTTCCAAACCCTGTGAGTTTCCAAGACTGTAAGTCTTTTTTTTTCCTTCCCTGCTGTGACTGTAAATCTTTATGGAAGTAGAAAGCCTCATCTCACTTGCTCAGAGAAACCAGTGGCTTCAAATTCCTAACCTTGAAGCCAGCAGCCCAATGTGTAATTCCTTGTACCACGGGAGCCCCTGCACTGTTCCTACAGGGGCAGTTATCTTTATGGAGATCGTGAGGAAGGGGCAGGATGGGGCAGGGTTTCCTTCTGTCATCCACAGGATTGCTATGTGTCCGCACGGACTTGGCGCCCCTCATACAACCATGCTTATGGATGCAGATCACCTGGACTTTTCTTCCACAGAGCTGCTGAGTGGGTTTGAACCACCAGTCTTTTCGTTAGCAGCTAAAAGCAAACTGTTTGTCCTACTGGGGGTCCTTAAGAGCCCCTGGGTGGTAAAAGCTGTTAGCACACTTGGCTATTGACTTGGTTCAAATCTACCCAGTGGTGCCTTGGAAGAAAGACCTGGTGATCTAGGTAAACCAATCAGCCATGGATCAGACACACAGGTAGCCATGCTGAAGGCAAAGTGTTCCGGCTATGTCACAAGGCAACCCCTCCCTCCTTTGTGCTGGCCTGTGGTGGCACCTCCTGCAGCACCGGGATGCCAGTCATTCCAGTCACTTGTTGCCAACATGCTTCCCTGCCCACTGAGCTGGTAACACACCTAGATTAATTGCATAAAGGAATGCGTGGAAGTGGCAAACAAGTAGCTAGCTTTTACAGCAGACTTTAACGATTTTTAAAGCTCACGACTGAAACACATTTTAGGAGAACTCGGGCCTAGTCAGAGCCAGGGGGAAGGCTAACTATTAGGAAAGGTCATTAAACTCTCTCCTAGCAACACACTTTAAGATGAAGCAATTTGCCCGAGAGCTAAGTGAGGAAAGGAAACAGCTACTTCTGAGTAGAGCTGGGGTTCAAAGACGCTAAGAGTTTTTGAGAGCAGTTTTCCCCTTCCTGGGGAGAATTCTTTCTTGGAGACTGGCCCCTCCCCTCCCCACAGCAGCTAATTCTAGTGGCCTCTCTGTGACCCCCACCCCCTTCATTCTGCACTTTGAAGGACCGCTCAACAAATCCTGTAAAAAGGTTAGAATTCAGAATAAAAGATCGGAGGCATGGAAATTTGAAGAGACCAGCATGGTATACATCTGGAGCAAGTTTTCACAAACTCCATCTTTTCGTTTTTGCCTTTTCCATATTTTATTAAATTTCGGCTTTAAAAAAAATCACAACATTATCAAAGACAACATATGTACAAACATTTTACAAAAGGACACCTTGTCAGTACCAGCTACACTAAGGGTGTGCTGCAGGGCAGGCGCTGAGCTCCTGGGAGAGTCTGCTCTCAAACAGAGACATCTAGGTTGGGTTCAGGCATCTGTGGTGTCTAACACAAACGTCAGGAAATGAGGCTACTACAAAGGCCCCATTAACAAACTGCTCTTCCCCTTTCCCGTGGAGAAGGCCAAGAGCCAAGTGGAGCTAATCAAATACCTTAAACCCAAGACCGTAAAAGCGCTGCTTCCCTTACACACCCGGTAAAGCATTAGACACGGATTCCATGACTCTCCGCTGAAGGTTGGGCCGCCACCCATTTGTGTCACTCGTACCTACCCAACACCGTCCCTTGTTTAACTCTCAGAGCCAGCTTTCGCCTGGGACCCAAAAGGCAGGAATCTTAGAACTGTTTCCTTCCAGAAGTCAAAAGGAGAGGTAAGCAACCCTGGGACCAGGATTTATTGAACTCGGTGCATCGGAGCGGAAGCGATGGAGGAGGAGCAGTGGGTCAACAACCCCAACTTGTGAGTCACTTGGCCCTGGGAGGATCCTGAAACCGGGCACCCGCCTCACCCCCTGCCTCACGAGGGACCTACAAGTTGGGCTCCTTATTCAACTCCCCCATCTCCTTGATCTCCACCTTCTTGTACTTTCCCGACTTCCTCCGGTTGGTGATGACCAAGATGACCACGCCAGCGACCAGGGCCACCACGACCACGGCGATGACGGCAATGAGGCCGGCCGTGAGGCGCTTCATGGAGAACTGCGGGGGCTTCTCGTCCAGGTAGTAGATGAGCGTCCGCTCCACCTGCAGGGGCTGGCCACGCACGCGCACGTCGAAGGCCCGGGGGTTGGAGAACACCGACTCGCCTTTGACGTCCCTCTCGAAGTAGTAGGCGGCGTCGGAGATGTCCACGTCGCCGGGAGCCTTCTGCGACGCGTTCTGCTGCAGCTCGATCTGGATGGTGGGCTCGTCGTAGTGCACGGCCGCCACGAAGCGGGAGCGCAGCAGGTAGCGCTCGCGGAAGAGCCGCCGCAGCTCGGCGTCCAGGTCGCTGTGGTTGAAGGCGCCGCGCGCCGCCGGCCGGTGGCGCAGCTCGATGAGGATGTGGTGGGTGCGCACCAGCTCCTCGCAGCGCAGGCTCTCGTCGCCCTTGTCGGTGCGGCGCACGCCCACCGAGTTCACGCACCAACACACCGCCGTCTGGTTGCACTGGCGGGCCTTGAAGCGGCCGTCTAGGTCGCAGTCGGGGTCGTACAGGCCGTCGTTGTCCACGATCGCGTGCTCGCTCGGGCGCACCAGCCCGCGGCCCCTGGCCGAGTGTTGCGAGCGCGCCTTGAGCAGCAGGCACTTGGACGTCAGCGTGGAGCAGTTGACCTCGTGGTCCGAGCCCAGCGCCCTGCACCGGCAGCGGCCGCTCTGGCTGTCCCAGCTGCACGTGGTCATCTTGTTGGTGGGGCAGGTGCAGTTGTCGCGCGCGGCCGCCGGGCGGGTCAGCGCCGCCAGCAGCAGCAGCAGCAGCAGCGGCGGCAAGAAGAGCACCGGGCCCCGGGCCATGGTGGGACCGAGGAGCGCGGACCGGGCGCGGGTGGAGGCGGCGCGGAGGGCTCGGGCTCGGGCTCCGGTGCAGGGGACAGTCTCCAGGCGTCTGCCGCCCGGCCGCTCCCTCCCCGTCTTATACTCCGCCCGACCTGCCGGGCAGGTTCCGCCGCTGACTCCCGCGCAGGTATTTGGTGACACACCCCGCCCCCACTCCCCACTCCCCTGACCATCCCTCCGGCAGGCGGAGCCGGCCCACCGCCGCCCGCCCGCAATCAGATCTGGGGAGCAGAGGCTGCTCCCGCCCTCCGACCGCCTTCGACCGAAAGCCGGGAGAGAGAAACCGATACTCCCGGCCGACCGCGGCCCCGCCTGCCTGTCTGGGGAGGGAGTCGCCCCGGGCCGACGACTTCGGGCCCCCAGGCCACTCTCGGGCGGAAATGCTAAAGTTTCTCTGGAACTTTAGTAGTTCATGGCAATTGTACGCTCCCAAACTTTCCCCTCTCCTTTTCTCAACCTCTCTCCCTTTCACAGGGGACCCTGGGGCCGGGGTAGGGGGGAAAACGTTGGCAGTGGTTACTAACCAACCAGGAGAGGTTGACATTCGAACCCGGCCTGCAGCACAAAGCAGCCTGCTTCCAGAAAGATTCATATCCAAACCAAACCCCCTGCCACCCAGTCCTTCTGACGCAGCCCCCCTAGAGAACAGGGTGGGGCGGCCCTGGTGCGTCTGGGAGACTAACTGGAGTGGAGCTGGCCTGGCTTCCTCAGAGCGCCCAGTGTTTTACGAACTTCTAACCTTGGGAATGTCATTCCAACTCATGGCAGTCCTGACATGTCAACTACCACTCAGATCCGTTTTATAGGTGATGCTGCGGAGACTGAGAGGCACCCAAGATTACCCAGAGGGGAAACGGCATTAAGTGAACATACTTCCTCAGATTTCCTTTGAAGAGTCTTTCGTTTCCTTCTTGACTGATGTGGAACCTAAAATAAAATCCCCCTGTGGGGGGTGAGGGTGGGGAGGAAGGTTAAGGAAATAGTTCCCTCCCCTCTACTGTTGCAGCTCCAGCTGAAGGGGAAGAGCAGAACTGCCCAGGAAGGTTTCCAAAGCCAAAGGTCTCTAAGGAGGCAGACTTATTGATTGGTCTTTCTCCTGGCAGAGCGGCCAGTGCATTCCAACCACCAATGCTTCCATTTAGCCCAGCATTTGGCCCACTGTAACAGCTGAGGGTCCAGTGTCCAAGATACCAATTTTCCCATAGTCGCTTTTCACCCCATCAACACACGCATATATTTTTGGCGTATATTCCACGTCACAGCGACCCTGTGGACAAAAGAACGAAACACCGCCTGGCCCTGCGCCTCCTCACGGCTGCTCATCTGTCAGCTCTTGTTGCAGTTATACTCAGTATAAGAAGAGGTCATCGAACACATTGTTTCAAAGAACCACCAGGGTTATGAGTTCTCCTTACACTCTGGTTCTGGAAGGGCACGCCATTGCCTGTCTTGTTCCTTGTCCCATACAGTGGCGGAACCACTTCAAATAATGAAAGAACTGGAGCATGTGAGAAGCTGCTTGTATGCCACTGTGCGGTTACGTTAATGGGATGAGGGGATTGCAGTTGGGTTTTTGAATCATTGAGAAAGTCCAGGCTTTCAAAGCTATGGTAAAATTAACAATAATTAGCAAGGTATAATTATTCCCCAGCTCCTCTGTCAAAGTGCATTTTATATATTCAGCATTTAATGAGCACCAGCAGCAGCAGGAGGAGGAAGGTGTTATTTAGCACACGAAGCCAGACAGACAGACCTCTGCCCCTTTAATTGTCAAGCACATCCAAAGGCAGGTGATGGAAATACTAATATCTGCTTTCACAGGTAGAAGGCGAGCTGGTTGAAGGGCAATTTCTTGTCCACAAACACCAGGAGTTGTGGCGATATGCCTCTGAAGTCTCTTCCCACGGTTTATCTTCAGGCCCTCTTGAAGTCAATAGCCTAGTGTCTTCTGCTCCCCACCCCCAACCCCCCTTTCAGTACCCGGTCCACTCTGTCTCGGAAAAAGATTTTAAAATCACATAGCAGTGCCCTCTTTCACCTGAACACTTTCACGGTAGGGGGCAAGGCTCCAGGCTCCCAAGATTTAAATGTCTACTCCTTAATTAGCACATAAGACTATCCACAGGCAACCTTGGATAAGCCACTTCCCTGTGTCTCAATTTCTTCGCCTGTAAAATGGATGTACCACAGGACTCACCATTCCAGGTAGGAGTGAGACTTCATTACTGTAAGTAAACCACGAAGAACAGGATCCATTTGGAGAGCATCCGCACAGAGTAGGTGATGGATATAGATGCTTGCTGCTGTCATTGCCTGGCTCCTGTCAACCTGGGCTTGTCCTCCTGTTTTCAAGCCTTTGTAGAGCCATCTGAGTGCAGAAGGGCTTTGTCTTCACCTTGGCGGTTTCCTCCTCATCTCTCTGGTCATCTCCAGGAAGCCTTCTCTGAGAAGCCCTGCCTTCGCGTCCTCAACAGGACACACCTTCCCTGGCCTTTCCTACTTCTCTCAAAGGCTCAATTTATCTGGGTATGTCCTCTCATTGGTAAAAAGGGGATAGTAAGGCCCATTTCACAGGGTATTTTGAGAAGGGCATCTGACCTAATCATAACAGAGGCTAGAGTTTCATAGGCGATCAGACACTGTTGAGTTGTGGGGCTGTATTTTGCTTTGGGAGTGTGGCAGTCATGTACTCTGGTGCCAATTTGA
>PVJH01024023.1:0-33716 GCA_004026705.1 Nesogale talazaci
AGAGAGAGAGAGAGAGAAGCCCTCTGATGTCTTCTTTCATCACTCCCATAAGCTGTAGCTGAGCAGATCTGAGAGCCAGTATTGTGGGCAGCCAGACTGGTTTTTTACATTTC
This sequence comes from Nesogale talazaci, assembly GCA_004026705.1. Classification (NCBI taxonomy): domain Eukaryota; kingdom Metazoa; phylum Chordata; class Mammalia; order Afrosoricida; family Tenrecidae; genus Nesogale; species Nesogale talazaci. Next base: position 114 of record PVJH01024023.1, read on the forward strand.
ACTAAAATGTAAAAAACAGGGCTGCGCCCTGGTGGTGTAGTGGTTGTGCGCGGGACTGCGGCCCACTGGGATGGAGGTTCAATTCCAGCAATAGGGCTGGGCCTCCTACTCCCACCACCAGAGAGCAGTGATGCCCCCAAAAAATAAATAAATAAAAATTAAAGAGATAAAATGTAAAAAACATACCAGCGGAGGTGTGTAGTAGCCAAAAACTGGGGAAAGCCCATATGCCTATCACGAAGAGAAAAGATAATTGTAATATATTTAAACCAACAATAGATGCAGATTATAAAAAGAGAAAGAAAAAATAATTATTGCTTGAACCACAATCCCAGGGGACTATGTAGACCATGTGTTGACAGCACTAAACCGGAAACAAACGTGTAGATGCTGTCATTCCATTTTTAGACTGTCCAAAGACTGACAAGGCTATTGGACAGTGAGAATTCAGAAGTGTAGCCGCCTTTGGCAAAAAGAGGCACTAATTAGCTGGCAGGATTATTGATTATTGACTAGGAAAAGGGCTGAAAATCATCTCACTTTTAACCCGAGTGATAGATGAGTAATGATAATTCCTTGATCTGGGCATTTAGCAAGAGGGTTTTACTGTCATACGTTAATAGATTTTTTAAAAAGAAACATAGATGATTATTTAAATATGGATGTAGCTTCGGGCGCGTCCCTTACAAACTAGAGCTAACATTCATAATTGAGGGAGTCAAAGTAAACCCTGCTGAAAACCAAAATCAAGCCCACTGCCACTGAGTGGACTCCTGTCAAAACAGTCCTGTGTCGGGTTTCCAAGACTGGAAATCCTTACAGGGGCAAACAGGATCATCTTTCTTCTGTATGGCAGCTGATGGCTTTGAACCTCTGGCCTCACAATTAGCAGCCCAGTGCCCTGCCCACAGCACCGCCAGGGCTCCATCCACCCTGCTAGGAAAAGGTAATGGAATCGGTGCTCTAAGATGAAAGTCTTAGGGTCCATGCTAACCCAGTGATCAGGGATGATGTGGAACCTGAACTGTGGTCCTCTCTTTCAGAGATTCATCTTTTTCCTGAAGTCACAGAGTGCCTGTAATCCCATTGTTTCCAAAGGGCATCCTTTTTTTTTGGGGGGGGGGGGGGGAGTAGGAGGCCCAGCCACACTGCTGGACTTGAACCTCCATTCCAGTGAGCCGCAGTTCCGCGCACAACCACTATGCCACCGGGGCTCAGCCAAAGGGCATCCTTTAAGGATCACCTAGCTAGCCCTTTCTGCAGACAGACACGCACGATGGTGTGACTGAGAATTTAGAGAGCACGTTCTAAATTCAGGGAACTCGGGGTGATTCTCATTGTGCAGCTCACTCTCTCAGGGACTCTCAGCAAATTAGTTCACTTTTCTAAGCTTCGGTTAGGACGTTCTGGTGGTCTAATGGTTCAGCACTGAGCTGTTAAGCAAAATGTGGACAGTTTGAACCCCCTCAGCATCTCCGTGGGAGAAAGGACCTGGCAGTCTGCGCCCATCAAGATTAGAGTGTCGGAGACCCCGTGAGCCTGCCATGGAGCGTTGGTATAAATCTGAGTCAGCTCATCAACACACAACAACCATCGTCATCTAAGCAGGCAGGCGCAGGACTGCTCACTGAGAGGTGGCAGTTTGAGCCCATCCATCCCATGGTTCTTTCCCAAAAAAAGGCCACTGCCACGAAGTCAATGCTGATTTATAGTGACCTTATAAGACGGAGTAGAACTGCCCCAAGGGGGTTCCAAGCTACAAATCTTTACAAAAACACACTGCCACATCTCCCTCCCAGAGACGCTAATGCATTTAAACTGCACACCCATCAGCAAGAGTCAGGTGCCCAACACGATACCTCGTTGCTCTGCAGAAGAAGACTAGTGAACTATTTCTGTAAAGATAACAGCTCAGAAGACCCCAGGTCATTGTTCTACTCAGTCCTGCAAGGTCACTGTGGGTAAGACTCCACACAAGGCCACCTAACCGGTTTCCACGGTTTCATCTGTCAGGTGAAAAATCAGACTACCGACTTCATAAAGATGCAGCCCTGGTGGTACAGTGCAGTATGGGATGGGTTGCTAGCCCCAAGGTTAGCTGGTCAAAACCACCAGTCACTCCTCAGAAGTAACATGAGGCTTTCTGTACCCATAAAGAGCTATAGTCTCAGAAACCCGAAGAGGCCGTTCTGCCCTGTCCTACAGGGTCGCTATAAACCAGAATCAACTCCGTGACAGTGAGTGTGGGTTTTTCATATCTCATAAGGAAGCTGTGCGGCTTCAATCATTTCAAACCAGGCCGCTCCGGGAAAGGTTGGTGGAGAGGGAGGATACAGCCAACATCCCTGACCCCATCCTCACCATCATGATCTTGACCGCTGATATTATTAATATGAGCTGTTCAGAGAGAAAAGTTGTCAAACTTGTGTCTTTTATCCTTCTTGCCAACCTTGAGTACTGCTAGCACACGCTATAGTTACCTATACTGGCCATTCAAATCAATAGACCGACCTATTACACTGACCTACCTCAACTGTCTTCCACGGTGCCTTCATGCTGACCTTTATTCTAGGGTGACAAGGGTGCCCCCGGGAGAGCTGGCCTTTACGGGGAGAGTGGACAGACGGGTGACTTAGGTGAGTGTTGTTTTTACCATGAAATATCCACCCACGATTCAGAGCTCTCCAAGTATGTGAGAGGAAGGCAGTGAGCTTTCAGTTCTTTTCAAATAAATTTGTCTTTGGAATGGAGCACAGAAGTTATATACCTACTCCTCGCCTCATTTATCAACTATATGATACCTAACATTGAGCATTTTTAACAATAGTTTTAAAAGCTCACCATCCAACCTCTTCAGCTGGTTACGATGGTTTCGCTTGTGTGTCTGCTGGACTGGGCCGTGATTCTCTGTGAGTGAGCACTTAGGGTGTGTGTTGTAATTTGGCACTTATGTTATAATGTCATTATTCTCCATTTTGTGATCCGATGTGGCCATCCTCTATGCATGCATAACGCTGATTGTCATATAGTGACCTGGTCTTTAGAAGGTAATCGTGTCAAGTCATGAAGAGTGAGTGTAAAAAAACAAGCCATGTCCTCATCAGAACCTGATCTCAGCCATCTTCTTACCCTGCCATAGGTGACATTGGAGAGACTATTAATCTGCCAGGAAACACAGGCCTGAAGGGAGAACGTGGCAGCACAGGAACCCCAGGTACACAACTTATGTTTCATTTCTTCACTTATGATCCCTTATGTATTTCATTACTCGATTACCTAACTTGCCAAATGTATCAATATCTATGAGCACTGAGAATAACTTTAAGAGTCACAACAATGACCTCATTGGTCAAGGTTGAACAGGAGCAGGCAACATTCTGCTATAAATAAGGTCACAAGGAGTGGCTGCCAACTGAATCAGAGTTGAAAACAACAACATAAAGAAAGAATTTTATAGTGAATGAGTATTGATCTTTGAACTCAAGGGATAGGCAAAACTTTGACATTATTAATTAAATAAAATCCTAAACCATGATCAACCTAAGACAATTTCTCTCTCTCTCTCTCTCTCTCTCTCTCTCTCTCTCTCTCTCTCCCTCCCTCCCTCCCTCCCTCAATGGGAGATTTGCCAGAATCAACATTTAGTGGATGGGAATAGTCCACGAAATGTAACATTAAAAATAAGGGCTACCTTTGGCTACTAGGATGCATTATGGGACATGAAACAAATAATGTAACCACTAGATCTTCTCATGAACAATACTGCTTGTATTAGTCTGGGTAAACTTGGGAAACAAATCCACAGAAATTCATAAGTATAAGAGCGATTTTTATAAAAAAGGGTAAGTGTATATTAAGAAAGCACCCAACCCAGTGCTGTCCAAGCCTATAAGGTCCAACATTAATCCATATGTCTGGCACCAAGCTATAAAGTCCTCAACAATCTCACACAATGATGCCAAATGCAGGAGGAGAGCTGAATCAGTGAGTGTGTAAGTATCTCAGGGTAGGTCCCTCTGGCTTCTTCTCAGGGATGTCTTGCAGGAAGTGAGCCTTGCAAGCTGAAGCAGGGAACTGGCTAAGGCAGTTGCACCCTGGTGTGACCATCAGAAAGCAAGAGACCAAGAACAAGAAAGGCGAGGCTCACTGAGCCATTTATCGCTCCATCCAATTAATTCCATGTGTGTTTCTTGGACAGATTAGCCCAATAAACCGTAACTATCACACTGCATATTGGGTCTAGGATAAAGGGGAGGGGGGATGAGCCCTTCTCTTGAGTAAGGCAGCCGACAGCTATCAGAACTATGTTCCTTTTGGAGGGGGCTCAAGCAGCTCATCATCATGATAATATTAAAATTCAAATAAAAAATGCCTGCCTGGCTGAGCCCCGGTGGGGTAGTAGTTGCGCGCGGAACTGCAGCCCACTGGGACGGAGGTTCAATTCCAGCAGTGGGGCTGGGCCTCCTACTCCCACCACCGGAGAGCAGTGATGCCTGCCTTTAGTGATACCTCAAGTGTCTACAGTAGACGTTTACTTTAGACCCCAAGATACTTCGTTATCTAGAGCTCAAAGTCGTCCTAGAGATGACCCCGGTAGAAGAGAAGGAGTCTGTCTACATTGTTGATCACCTGAGAGAATGTTAAGCAAGTTCTTTATCTTTCCACTTCTTGGACCATCCTGGGACCCTGGGCCACTTAGCCATCTAGTCCTCTATCTGGATCTCTCATTCTAAAGAATGTCTCTGCCTGCTAGGTTTCCAGAATCAAAACCTGAGACTCTCTTGGCCACTAGGAAGGTTTCACGTATTCAATTCAAAATGTGCCAAAGAAGAAAAACTACCTCACCCAAGAATTAATTCTGCTGTGACACTTTGAATGCAACAGTCTTAGTTGTTGGCCTAGTTAAGACCATAAAGTTGAATCTTCTGTCAGGACCACTACCGGGAGACGCTATCTCAGAATTGTGATTCCACAGGGTAGCGTGATGAAAGCATTTGTATCAGGCATACTGGAGGGTTTTCCACATTCCCTAAGACACGTGAGATATGTGGGTCGGCCACCAAACTTTGCCCTGGGCAGGAAAGGACATGGGTCATGGATCTTACTACTAGATCAGAGGAATTCTCAGACACAGGGTGACATTAGGGAGCTGTGGCTCAGGCCGGGTCCTTGAGGATGAAGCAAGAAGCTATGCTAGCCTCATATCATTTGGACAAAGATGATAGAAATGGTTTGTGAAAGAAATTGTAGTATGCCCGTCAGAGTTTGGCACCAATTTTGTAGAAAATGATCAGATTTTTTTGTAATTTTTTTTTTCCCTTCAAGATCACAAACAGTATTTTTTCGAGTGCAGCATTGCCTTCATGGATAAAATCACAAAAGCGATTCTATGCAATTCAGCTTAGTCTGTAATGACCCAAATGCTACAATAGGGAGAAACACCAAAGTACTTGACGGAACACTGTCCCAAATATGAAGACAGTATTTCTCAAAGTTCCAGTGGCCACCATAGAGTCACCTGGCACACTGGCTTCAAGTGGAAATTCCAGACCTTCCCCTACGTATTCTAACTCATCTGTAGGGAAGAGGCTCAAGTGTCTGGACACTTAAGTGGAAGATTTCCCATCTTATACCTTGAAAGCCACCCTGCTAGGAGTTCTGTAGTAACTCCCTATTCTGTTTTACAAAGCACTCCAAAACACAATGACTTAAAACACCAGGAAGCATGTGTTATTTCATGCAGAGTCTGGAATTTGGGGTCATCGTGGTTCTGACTTGACGGTCTAAGACTTGCAGTTATATCACCCAGAGCAATACTTAGCAAAGACTGTGGCTGAAGGATCCTTTCCTAAGAAAGCAGACGTATGCAGCTGCTAGAACCAGGCCTGAGCTCCTGGACTTCTCCATTGGGTGGTTTGGGTGTCCTCATGCTGTGGCTCCTGGCTTCCACCAGAGTGGGTAGTCAAAGAGAGAGGACAAAGAGAAATCAGAAATGAATCGTATGGCCTCAGTAATGAAGCTTGAAGGCCTACTCTGTCATCTCTGTACTATTACTTGGGATTATTACTCTGGACTTCAGTGATGAATCTTGAAGTCCCATTCCATCATCTCTTGGTCTCACAATTCCGCCTTACCCACTGGGAGAGGGGCCTATGTGAGGGCATGCATACTGGGCAGTACAGATCTTTGGGTGCCATCTTGGAAGTTGTACACTACAGGCTCAGAGAGAGATAATAGGCCAAGAAAGTAATATTGATAAGAGAAGAACATGGCTGTCTTCCCCATTCCCCTATATGAGCCTATTCATATAGCATGACATTATCCTTTAACTACCTTCTCCACTCAGCTTTAGAGCTCTGAGTTCCAGTTTGGCATGATGCCAAACAGAAAATCTTTCATCACAGGTCAAAAGGGAGTCTTTGGCGAGAAGGGAACAGAGGGCAACCTTGGCTTCCCCGGAATAACAGGCATGAAAGGATCCCAGGGCTCTCCTGGACTTAAAGGACAAACAGGTAACACCTTCTTCAAATGAGTGGCTAACCCCTTCCTCCCGCCGTGGCTGGGAGGTGGGGTAATGGCGTATGGACTAGGTGTAGCTGAGACCCACGAGTGCAAGTGCGCCCCTGAGCCTCCAGAAGCCCCACCGCACTTCTGCCTACTTCTTTCTCTGCCCAGTCAACTCACGTTTAAGAAACTCGCTTTAGGATACTGTCCATCCAACCTCATTCTGCATCTAGCCCTGCCAATCTCTAGGGGGAGCAAAGACCACCTGGGCTGTGTGAGCAACCAAGAGACGCAGAAGACATTAGTATGTCTATGGCCACCTCTCACATAAAAACAGTCTGGGTTCTTTTGAGAGGACCCCTGTCGTGCCTCTGGACCTGCAGAACTTCATCTGTTGGGCCCTGTATCGGCAAGGATTACTGCATTCCTGAGGTCTGGAAGTGAGGGGCAATCTCTTGTCTTGGTTGCTCTGGGTTTTGCCCAGTTTTGTAGGCATCCTTTCCTCTCATTTTCTCCTTGGCCAAGCCAGGCTCATTCTGTGGGACTTGACTGTGGGTGTTTATGGCCACAGGCATTCCAGGCTTGAAGGAAAAATAGCTTATTATTAGTCCGACTTGCCACTGTCATCCTGTCCCCAACACTCTTCAGTCATCACCACAAACCGCCTGTCCCTCCAAGGAGCAGGAGGTACCAGGCAAGCGCTCTCCTGAGGCCGGTTTCCCTGGGTTCTCAGATTGCATTGTGTGTTTACCCCCCCAGGCTTTCCAGGTGTAACAGGATTTCAGGGACCGCAGGGGGAACCAGGACGGATCGGACAGCCTGGAATCAAAGGAGATTATGGCTGGCAAGGGACTCCGGGTTTGCCAGGTACAGCTATTCTTTCCTTCGATGAAACCCGAACCGCAAACGAGGCCTCTGGCAGGCTGACCCCTGCTGACGCTGCTGTCTGTAAGACTTGTTCCAGGCAGACGGTTAGTGGTTGACAGCAGACACAGATGCACACCAAGAACAGGGTTTTCCCTCGTTTAAGGCAGTCAGACCACAAACATGGTGCTCTAAGAACAAGTGTTGGTACCCCCCAAAAGATGGAAGAAAGGTCCTCCCGGTGATACATGGGGGCCCACATGGGTCGTTGTTAAGGTGAAGCGAGGGCCACATTCACGGGCAGCTGTGAATGTCCCCATTGTTCCGCTGGGGGCGGTTCTGGCCAGTGACCTTAAAGGAGGGCCACACAAGCCACAGGGCAGGATTCGGAGGGGGAGGATGGCCTGACAGGGGCTCCGGCCTATCCTCCTTGAGGCTGGCTGAGAGCTTCTCTCTGTGCACTGGTGGGTTCATTTTGTCCCACTCACTGCCCCCGGCCAAGGCCAGCTCCGGTTGCTGGCATCCTTAAGGTTGGCAGGGTTTTTCTCCAGAAATCTAGAGAGAGGGAAGCCATGCTGGGCTCTTTCTCCCCGCACCATTCTAACAAGCCAACCTTCAACCCATGACTCACCCGGCAGCAAGAGGAATGCATTGCCTCCCAGCACCCTTTCTGGGACCTAGCGAATCGACACTGGTTTTGTCTTGTGTTTGTAAGTCTGTGCAACAGGAAATAATCATGTTCAACGGTTTTTCTGAGTAACCCATAGTGAGTCTTTTCCATCCCCGCGTGCCATGTGTTTGTGTGGGTTTTGAGTGCAACGCTGATGGGTGGCTTTCTCGCAGGTTTTCCGGGCATCCGGGGAATCAGCGGACTTCACGGCCTACCTGGCACCAAAGGCTTTCCAGGATCACCAGGTACTTACTTATTCACCCCCAGCCCGGGAGCTCGGGCACCAGAGCAGCGCCACCAGCCTCTGTGCACCTCTCCACTGTGGGGGCCAAAACCAGCCCTGGGGGCCCCGGAGTTAAGCCCTGGGCCAGTCACAGATGGGCCAGCGGGCCAACCCCCTCTATCCGCACCCATAAAGATTTGCCCCCTGGGTATCCCAGGCCACAGTCCTCCTCTGTCCTGTAGGGTCACTCGCTACTGCTCTTGTGTGCGCAGAGCACCTGACAGGTGAACTTGGAAGAATGTCACTGACAATCTGTTCTAAAGCCTACCTTGAACGCAGTAGCCAGGAGCCCCAGTTCCAGTCAACTGCATCTTTGAAGGGGGACTTTCTGAAGTGTCTCCATTTTCTTATGAGTGATTCTACGATCCCCCAAGTCCCAGATGCTCTGACACTGGGACCGTATAGCAAGTTGAGACCCCCCTCACACTGCCTTCATGGGGAGTCCTGTGGAGGTGGACTGGGGGTGCTGCGCTGGTGAAAACGAGCAGCTGCATGATTGAAACGCTGACATCAGCTGCTGTTTTGACTCTTCCACAGGCACAGACCTCCGTGGGGAGCCAGGGTTCCCAGGCACCGCAGGGGACAGAGGCGAGCCAGGAGAGCCTAATACCTTTCCAGGCCCCACAGGGCTGCCCGGCCAAAAGGGGGTGCAAGGCGTACCAGGTGAGGCCAGAGATTTCCAAAGCCAGCATGCCTCCCCACCTAACCAGAACCAAAGGAGAGCCAGGGCAGGAGAAGGGGCAAGTGGCGTCCCCTAAAGACCACAGGATGGCCAAGAAGCTCTGAGGAGATGTCCTACTCTGCCTGATAGAATTGCTGTCTCCGTGTCAACTGCACAGCAAACAACCACAGAATGTTTTCCGGGCAGCTTGAGTCTGAGAAAGGAGCTGGGGGACGGGTGGAAACATACTGCTTTCTCTGGAAAAGGTGTCTTGTCGCCCGTTCTCTGAGCTGTTCTCCTTTACATTCTGGTCTAAAATGTCTTTTATTCCATCCTGGTCTATTCGATGGAGTTACAGACTGCCTGTCCCTTACTGTGCACCATCAGTTCCCTGCAGAGAGGTTCACAGCGTCTTCTCTTTGTGTTGACTGGGGCTCCTAGCACATAACAAGCACTCCTCATCTTGAAAAATACATTGCATTCCTGCCTCTGGGCTGGGCCAAGCGAAGTGGCCCTGGCCCTTGGCTAAGAACTAGGCAGGGAAAGGCGGCCCTGTTGCTGAGGAAAAAGATATAACCTCCTATTTGCCAAGCACAGTGCATAAGTTCCAAGATAAAAATATAAACCAGTCCCTAGGAACTGGTGGATTCAAAATACTGAAGTTTCATTTCATTTGCGCTCCTTAGCCTCGTTGTTTGTTCTTCGACCCCCCTCTCTCCCTCCCTCGCCCCCTCCCCTCCTTCCCTCTCCCCCTCCCTCCCTCCTTCTCCCCCTCCCACAGCAACCCAGAGCCAAGGCGCATCTCTGGGACTTAGGCATTGTCGCTCAGCTGTATACCCAGACTGAGTGCCCCAGTCACACACTGGATTTCCAGCTAGTGACATAAACGCACAGGCTTCTGTGCACAAAAGTCAGAGCTAATCTGATCGAGAATTGTTCAAAACCCCCAGCCCTTCGGAGAGAGAGAAAAAAAATGAGGTTTCTTACTCTCATACAGGGTTATTGTCTCAGAAACTCTCAAGGGTTGTTCTACCCTGTCCTGTAAGGTCACTCTTAAGTCAGAATCATCTCAATGGAAGTGAGTTCAGTTTGGGGCTCATTTTCTTCACTGTAGACCAGCACTCCCTCCCAGAACTGAGAGTCCATAGGGAGACATCAGTCTACAGAGACATGTCAGCATCCAATGCCTGTCAGCGTCCAATACCTCAGGCAGGGTATCTAAAGGCCTGCAGCCCCCTCCCCCTCCCTTTTCAGAATCCCCCGAAAACTTGGCCCCGAGGTAGTGATGTGAAGGTGGAGGAAGAAGGCAGGGCTGCTCACTGGAGCCTGACTGTGCCCTGGGAGGATGCCTGGTAGTATTCAGGAGATGAGAATTTAGGAACTGTCTGTTAGCATCAGTCTTGGAGAACACAGCAACAGGGCTGACCAGACCCCTGACATTGAAGTCAGATACCCGGGTGCGAGTTCTTACTCTGCCTGCCACCGTGCTGTGTGATCGTGACTGACCTCTCTGCGGTCTCTGTGAAAGTGCACTTGGAAAAAAAATAAATAAAGTGCACTTGGCTGGGAACTGGGAGGATGAACATAAGCACTTATGACCCTGTACATAAAAGGCAAGATATTTTTTCTTAAATCCTCATGACTTAGCATTATTTTTCTTTTTTTTCTTTTTCTTTTTTTTTTTTTTGGCATCACTGCTCTCCGGCGATGGGAGTAGGAGGCCCAGCCCTACTGCTGGAATTGAACCTCCGTCCCAGTGGGCCGCAGTCCCGCAAACAACCACTACGCCACCGGGGCTCAGCCCCTTATTTTTTCTAATCATTTTTTTAATTGCATTATTTTTATTTTTAATATATTTTTCTAATGATTTTAGCATTATTTTTCTAATCATTTTATTGGGGACTCATGCAACTCTTATCCACACATACATCCATTCTGTCAAGCACATTTGTACATTTGTTGCCATCATCATTCTTAAAACTTTTGCTTTCTACTTGAGCCCTTGGTATCAGCTCCTTATTTTTCCCCACCCTGTCCTCCCTCATGAACCCTTGAAAATTTACAAACTATTATTTTGTCAGTTCTTACACTGCCCGATGTGTCCCTTCACCCACTTTTCTGTTGTCTGTCCCCAGGGAGAGGGTTATATGTAGATCCTTACAATTGGTTCCTCCTTTCTACCCCACCTTCCCTCCACCCTCCCAGTATTGCTGCTCTCACCACTGTCCTGAGAGATTCACCTTCCTGGATTTCCTGTGTTTCCAGTTACTATCTGTATCAGTTATACATCCTCTGGTCTAGCTGGATTTGTAAGGTAGAATTGGAACCATGATAATGGGGGGTGGGCAGCATTGAAGAACTGGAGAAAGCATTTAAGTACTAGAGGAAAGCTGTATATTACTGCACCCTGGCTGGCTTATCTCCAACTCCCAACCCTTCTGTAAGGGGATGTCCAGTTGCCTATAGATGGGCTTTGCACTCTGCACTCCCCCTAATTCACAATGATAGGATTTTTTGGTTTTTGATGGTTTATACCTGATCCTATAGACACCTGGTTATCAACATGGGTAGGTGTGCTTCTTCCATGTGGGCTTTGTTGCTTTTCAGCTATATGGCTGCTTGTTTATCTTCAAGACCCCAGACACTCTATCTTTTGTTTTTGTTTGTTTTTTGTTTTTTTGGGGGGTGGTGGGAGGAGGCCCAGCCCCACTGCTGGAATTGAACCTCGGTCCCAGTGGGCCGCAGTCCCGCGCACAACCACTACACCACTGGGGCTCAGCCCGACACTCTATCTTTTGATAGCCAGGGACCATCAGCTTTCTTCACCACTTTTGCTTATGCACCTGCTTTGCCCTCAGCGATCGTGTTGGGAATGTGAGCATCACGAAATGCCAGTTTAATACAACAAAGTGTTCTTGCACTGAGGGAGTACTTGAGTGGAGGCCCAATGTCCATTTGCTACCTTAATACTAAAACTATAAATATATTAGCCTTATTTTTTAAGAAGGGTCAGGATTATTATAGTACCCACTTGCTGTCTGAAAGGGGCCTGAAAGCTCAGACATCCACAAGAAGGCGGCATTCATGACCAGACATCTATTTTTTCACAGTTTAAGCAGAGTAGGCAACTGCATTCAGGGTGCCATCTCTTTTCAGCATCTGTTCCTTGGTTCCTTGCCACCTTATCTTCCACATCCACACTCTTTCTTGGTGTCTGACCTGCTATCTTTAGGATACACCCTCCACTGATCAGGTCCTCGTTGACCTCATGAAGACAGTCCTATTTAAAAAAAAAAAATCCTATTTCCCAGTGGGATTGCATCACAGGTACAAAGATTGAAACCTTACAGGATGTATCTGGGGTGGGGGAGACACAATTCAATCTTTTAATGCTCAGAAATGAGAATAACTGGAAAGAGAGCCGATGTAGCTACAGAGAGGGTCAGAGTCCATGAGGACTGTAGCCATGACATGGTGTGAGCTCAGGGCTTGAACCCTAGACAGTGCTCGTGAACTGCAAGCCATGATGATTTCTACCGTGGTGATGTGCTGACACTGTATTTACACAGCAGGTTGTGTACGTTCTAGAATCAACAACAGAGGAAGATGACAGTTCTCACCTCTTATTCCCTCATCTGCACCTTGCTAGAATGTCTGGCAGGGGCCCGGTGGCACAGTGGTTGCAGGTTGGGCTGTAAGCCACAACATCCATGGTTCAAAATCTCTTTGGGAGAAAAGGGGCGCTTTCGAGTACTAAAGAGGTAATCTCAGAAATACACAGGGGCAGTGTTGCCCAGCCCTCTCGGGTCACTGAGTCAGCATCAAGTCAATGACAGCGAGATTGGTTTCAGTTTGGGGAGACGGTCTGGAATATAGTAATTGCTTCATAAATACTTGTTGGCGACCAGCTTGGTGAAGGGTAGGATAACGCTCTTTGGACCTCAATCTGAACATATGTGTGTATTCTAAAGCATTCCTTCTCCTGAGTTCTAGGAGCACCTCTGCACCGGGATCGATTCGATGACAATGGTTTAAATTTAGTGATCGCCACATGGGGTTGGCTGGCGACTCCGTGGTTAGAACCCGCAGCTACTCACGGAAGCAGACAGTTCGAATTCAAGTGTTTGGTGTGAACCTTGGGAGCCCTTTGGGGCCGCTCTTCTCTGCCCGCTTGGGTCACTGTGAGTCGAAATGGACTCAACCACCTTAAGTTTGGGTTTGGTTATTACTGTCAGGTGACATCGGTCATTGTGGCCCTGTTCACAACAGGAGGAAGCACTGACCAGTCCTGCACTGTCCTCACAACTGTCCCTGTGCCCGAACCCGCTGTTGCAGCCTCTGTGTTTGTCCCCCTCGTTGAAGACCTTCTTCTCCTTCGCTGCCCCTCCACGTTACCCAGCATGCAGTCCTTCCTCAGGGACCGATAACATCTCCAAAGTCCATCAGGCCAAGTCTCACTCACCATGTTTGCCTCCAAGGAGCACTCTGGCCTTTCTTCATCCCAAACAGATCAGTTGGTGCTGTAGCAGTCCACGGTGCTTTTCCTATTCTTCTCCAGCCCCAGATTCAGACACAGCCCATCTTCACTGGTCTTCCTCAGACCGTGCCCAGCTTGCCCGGGCCTATGAGACTATTGAAAATACCATGGCTCGAGTCAGATGAACCGTAGTCCTCAAAGTAACAGCCTTGCTTACTCTGAAAGAGGCCTGGTGCGGCGCATTGATCCACTTCCATGTGCCTTTTGATCTTTTCACTCCTGCTTCCATGAGTATTGATTGTGGATCGAAGCGAGACAAAAGCCTTGACAACTTCCACCTTGCCTCCGTTGATCAGGAACGCACCTACTGGTCCGGTGGTGAGGATTTGGGTCACCCACACTGAAGGCTGGGATCCTTGGATCTTCCTCAGCAAGCGCTTCAAGTCCGCCGCACTTTCCGCAAGCAAGGTCACCTCACCGTCCTATCACGGGTTGCCACTAAGCCTTCTTCCAATGGCTGTTCACACATTGCCTGGGTGCTGCATCCGTTTATCAAATTCTCCTGAAATCTACTGTGTGGTTTTCTGCATTGCATCATCGAGACCTAGAATATATCCTTTCAAGTGCTAAGGAACCGTGCCTCTTTTTAAAAGCCAGTGTCCTCTGCCTGCCCTTCTCTCCCGTATGAAAGTCACAATGGTCTTTTGGAGCGGGTTCAGAGGCCCGAGCAAAGAAGAAGCTTCAGTCTGCCCAATGGACCTCTGCTGATAGGATGACACTCACAGACGGCCTGTTAGGACTCTTCTCAGAGGCTGTGGGAATCATCCCAACCTATTGTCTCCCCTTGGATGAGTTTATTCCTGCTGGAATGTGCAGCCTCAACGCCGTCTGCAGCTGACATTCAGGTGTCGGTTCAGCGCCTGGTTATTGGTGATGCAAAGTGGCTTTTCATCCAGTTGCCATTCGTGAGGCTTTTTTGATTGTGTGTTTTTCATTTCAGCCCCTGTGAAGACCCACAGGGGTTACTGAGCAAACCTAATTGTTTAGATTCTGATTCCAGCACGGTGCCACCTGCTTGCTAAATGTTCTCATTAACAAAATCCTAATCACTGCAGTGAGTTAGTTAAAGTTGATTTTTTGTGGGTGTGGGAATTTGGCAAATCGAGGGATTTTACTGAACCATCTAACTCTGCAGTTTTTGCCAGTATTCACCGACACCCAGCATCTGGTTGGGGTACTTCATGGGGACAGTTAGAAGAAGCTCAGTTGGTGTCATTTGCTATCAAACTGTGCCTAGCCCCTCAGTAAACCCCTCAGATCTAAAAAGGTACTTGCTTGTTAACTGTAAGTTATAGGGTGTCAGAGAAGCTCTTCTAAACAGACCTCCTGGTGTGTTTTCTGCCTCCCACTGAGAACCAGGAGCAAACAGACTCATTTCCCCTAGGCCCGAGAGCAGAATCTTCCCATCGAAACATCTCTGGGCGAGAAAGAAGCCAGGCCAACATGGAGGGTGGAGGATAGAACGGACCACTCTTTTTAACTCTCTTGGGGTAGGGACTACTTGCGTCGATTTCCCCAACTTTCCCTTTCCATCGGCATTGAGATGAGACCGCCTCTGGATGTTCTGACATCTCTGCTCATTTGTCTGTGTGTCTGTGTCAACGTTTCTCATTAATTCCATACTCTTCAGAGCTTAGAGAAAGACAAGTGATCATACAGTTAGGAGATGAGAGACAGAAAACCTGCTTTCAATGTCAGGCTCCACTCAGCAATACACCTTTGGCTCTTGCACCCCACTGGACTTACACACGCGCTTGCTGCAGAGTGAGGGTGTGGCAGAGGGAAGCCTCACAAATGCCCTACTCTGGGTAATTTCCCTTAGGGCCCAGCATCTTTCAGTGCCTTTGTGTCAACCCGTGACCCACCGTGCTGCAGGGAAACCATAGGGAGACGTCATGTAAAACAAAGGATGTGCTCTCCCATCCTCATTTTACTAACGCTGCAATCGTCCAGCCCATCGCCTGTGCTGACAGAGCCATCAACACCCAGCAACAGAAAGGAGCTTCAGCCTGATGTTTGTGGCCAAAAGCCAGTGGCCGAAGCTGTGGTTGAGGCACAACTAAGCAGTCCCTGAGGCCAGGTGGAGTGCAGGGGAGGCACCCAGCCCCTGGGAGGGAGATGCTGGGGCCCGGTAGCCTCTGAGGAGGAGACTGAAGCTGGTGTTGCGCCCTCCTGAACCTGGCTGAGATGGTCCTAAGAACCTGCAGCCGAGAGGTTCCTTGGTCTCAGGACATCTTCCCACACTGTGATCCTTTTAGCTCTGCTCCTGGATGAGCAATGTCAGAAGACATCAGATGGCAGCATGAAAAATAATGTCGTTGGGTTTTGGCTTTCTCCCCAGGTGAACGAGGCCCAGCCGGGAGTCCAGGGCTGCAAGGATTCCCGGGCATCACTCCTGCTTCCAATATCTCTGGGTTACCTGGTGACCAAGGATCACCAGGGATATTTGGCCTGCAGGGTAAGTGGGATGCACGCAATTGCCCTGTGGATCTCTGGACCAGGAGCTGAGGGCCAGGGATGATCAAGAACAGTAGCCACGACCACCCATGTGGACCACACTCATGGACATCACAAACACCATACTCCCTGATTTTGACCACCCAGTCAAAATCACTGGGAAATGGAAAGGTGGCCCACGTTGGGCACTCACACTACGACGAATACTCAGCACAGCATAGAGCGCTGGCACTTACAGGAGGGAAGGGGTTCCTCACCTTTCCAACATGGTGTCGACACATAGATTACCTTTAATCTGCATGGTCCAACCACACAGTCACAGGGTGGTGAAAAAGGTAGTGTGAGGACCCAGCCAGCCAGGGTTAAAAATGGACCAGCGAGACCCCCCTAACTGGATAGTCTGGGCATCTGGTGGCCTGGTGTGAGCCCATCCACCCAGCAGCTGGTGTCTTCTCCCTGGAGACTCTGCCATCCGAAAGATACTCTTCAAACTGGTGTGTCTTGTGCTGGGTGTCAACAGGTTACCAAGGGCCCCAAGGACCACCTGGACCTGCTGCTCTTCCGGGAAGCAAGGGCGATTCGGGAAACCCCGGACTGCTGGGAAACCCAGGGACCAAAGGATGGGTGGGAGACTCTGGACCGCAAGGCAGACCTGGCGTGTTTGGTCTCCCCGGAGAAAAAGGTAACCCTAGCTAGGCCTAAAGCATGTCTCCTTCTGGGGGGACACTCAAATGGGTTGTGGATGACTGGGATGTCTCTCTCTCTCTCTCTCTCTCTCTCTCTCTCTCTCTCTCTCTCTCTCTCTCTCCCTGGCTGTGAGTCCCTAATGACTTGTTTGTCCTGCAGGACCCAGAGGAGACCAAGGCTTCATGGGAAACACTGGTGCGACAGGAAGTGTGGGTGACAGAGGCCCCCAAGGGCCCAAAGGAGACAGAGGAACCCCTGGTAAGTGGCTGCCTGCTCAGTTGCAGAAGGTGCCATCTCCGAACAAGGTGGCCATCAATGGAGGCTCAGGAATCCCTTCCTGGCCCTGTCTGTCACCGTCCTTCTGGGTGGTGGTCAGCTCCGGATTTCAGGCCATCATTGTCCTTCTTGTAGGAAACCACAAGATGTACAGAGCGGACAGAAAGGCAGACCTGGGCCTCCTCTGAGCCTGCTGTTGCATTCACAAGACTTGGGTGCATGGAAGCATCATCATCTTTTTTAGTGGCAGGGACTGAGCTACCTGTCCGATGTGTTCTCACCATTTTCATCTCCTGAAAATCCATCTTTCTAGCAAGCTCCCCGATTTGTCTCACTGGATCATAGGAGACGAGAGTTGAGAACAAGGAGGCAAAGCTGTGTTCCTGGGTTGACGGCGGGCTGTCTCATTCCTTTCCAGGGCCTCCTGGATCTCTCGGGTCTCCGGGGATTGCAGGAATCCCCCAGAGGATTGCAGCAGAACCGGGTACATTGGGCCCCCATGGAAGGAGAGGTCCAGCTGGTGCACAGGGAGAGATGGGGCCTCAGGGCCCTCCAGGAGAACCAGGTAGGAGCCCATCAGAGCTGGCCTGTCGTCCTGTCTCCAGTTCAAACCTTCTTTCCCTGGTTGGAATTTCCTGCCCAGAAGCATCTCTGCTCAGCTCTGTCCCCAACACCAGTGTCGCCATCCTGACTGTGGTTTCTGAGCAGGTTTCCGCGGAGCACCAGGAAAGTCCGGGGCCCAGGGAAGAGGCGGGGTGTCTGCTGAACCAGGATTCCGAGGGGACCAAGGACCCATGGGTCACCCAGGGCCGATTGGTGAAATAGGTAAGTAAAGAGTGCCGTGGCTGAGCCCCGGTGGCGTAGTGGTTGTGTGCAGAACTGCGACCCACTGGGACGGAGGTTCAATTCCAGCAGTGGGGCTGGGCCTCCTACTCCCACCACCGGAGAGCAGTGATGCCCCCCAAAAACAAACATACAAAAAAAAAGAGTGCTGTAAGGAGAAGGAGGGCCAAGAATGTCTTCAGTGCTCTCTGCTGAGAGGATACATTCTTCTTCTTGTCCCCTGACCTATGGTGACCCCGCATCCCACAGAATGAAACATGACCCAGCCTCAGAACCAGTTCCTAGCGCAACCCTCAGTGATTCATAGGGTTTCACTGGCCGATTGGGGCAGATCACCAGGCCTTTCTCCCTAGTGTGTCTTAGTCTAGAACTCCGCTGACACCTGTTCAGCCCCAACCAGGCTCCCCTCCTTCCTGTCGCTAAGAAATGTGCAGCTGACACAGAACTGGGAGTGTGGTGGCTCTAGGCGAGCGTCTTAAAGAGCTGGGAGACTAACCCCCAAAGTAAAAGACGAATACGGGTCGCTGTGCAGGTGTGCAGGAGTCACTTCTTAACCATCCCCTGGCAGGGAGTTCATTCCGACTCATAGCACCCTCTGAGACAGAAGAACAGTCATCGTCCCCCGGCCCACCCCGCCCCTGCCCCAAGGTTCCCAGTCTCTATGGAGCATAACCTCTACAAAAGCTGACAACCTTGTGCTGACCTTTATGTGACAGCACAGGGCTTACGAAACCAGTTGGACCCTCAAAGACTGGAATGGGCCTAAAGTTTCCATCGGCAGCCATTCACGAACATAAGAAAAAAGATGCCAGCTGGAAACTTTCTTTCATCTACCCGGGCGTAGTGTAGGGGGTCACATGTTGAGCTGCTGGAACCACAAGGTCAGTAGTTCAAACCACAAGTTGCTCTTGAGAGGTAAAATGAGACTTCCCCTGCTCATAAATAGTTACAGTCTTAAAAATGCACAGGGGCAGTTCTTCTATGTCCACAGGGCTGTTGTGGGTCAGAATGGACTCGGGGGTAGGGTCTGGGCACCTGTGATAATGAAATCTTTAATGCCCACCTCCAAGGAGACAGCAGTCCCCGGGCCTCCAGAGGGACTGAACCATGGCCAGAGAATGTGATCACGTGGAGAATGGACATCTCAAGACCAGCGCTGATAAATCAGTGTCCATCCCGCAGTAGGAGACCCAGATAGTACAAGGCAGAGAGTGCTAGTGTCCAAGAACACAATCGGGATGAGATATTGAACTTGCCCTTGGAGAGGGCAGACAGGATCGATCGAAGAGCTCATTTCACAAGTGTGAGAGATGACAAGTCCAACAGGTTGGACATTCTGTGGGGTTCTGGGGAAGAGTCGAGTTCAGGTGTCAGGTCATGTGAACAGACATTCAAGCCCCTGGAACAGTCCCTGTGGAGAAGGAAGGACCTTGGCTTGTCACCAGTGTCCAGCAGAGGGAGGCCTGAGGAACAGGACAGAGGACCATGGCCTGGGTGGGAGACTGCACCCAGATACTCCCAGGGCCTCCTTAAACCCCAAGACAGACGTTCGTTCTCCCTCTGGCTCCACCTTGTATACCAGTCTCGGTCCTTTCTTGGAGGAGATCCAGCCTACTTGCCCCCTCCCACGACCGTGAGTTCCTACTCTCTTATCCCGACACTTGGGCCAAATCCTTCCCATGAGGCTCTTTGTCGCAACATGGCAAAGCCACCAAGATGCTAGCTTGCAAGGGGAGGAAGAGGCACACTGTCTGCAATGGCATCTTGGTGCTGCCGTGAGCAAGTCCACCGACCCCCTGAGGTCCTCAGGCCAGCTCAAAACGTGGTTGGGATGGTCCAACCGGTTAACGTGCCCAGATGCTAACTGAAAGGTCTTTATGTTTGAGCTCATCCAGAGATGTCATAACAGAAAAAGCCAGCTACCCCCAAACTCAGCTTTGAGAGCTCTGCGGAGCACCCTAGGGCCCTGGCACCAGTGGCATCCTCCCGGGTCCAGGTAGACTCCAGGAGGGAGCTGGTGCTTTAAAAGATGACTGACGGCTTTCTTTCTCTCGGGCCCCAGGGGAGCCTGGCCGTCAGGGGAGCCCGGGCCTGCCCGGCATGCCTGGCCGCAGCGTCAGCATCGGCTACCTGCTGGTGAAGCACAGCCAGTCCGACCAGGAGCCCATGTGCCCTGTGGGCATGAACAAGCTCTGGAGCGGGTACAGCCTGCTGTACTTTGAAGGCCAGGAGAAAGCCCACAACCAGGATCTGGGTAAGTTCCGCTGTGCCTCTCGTGGGGACCCCACACAGGCTCTGTTCTTGGGCACTGGGCAAAGGTCAGGATCAAAAGGTCCCAGGGAGACTCATTAACTCCTTTAAGACTGATGAGTTAGTAAGGAGGGGGGCACATTCTTGCTGGTTTCAGAGGAGATTAAAGCGGCCTTTGAAGCACAAATCTTACAGGCTCTGAAAGTCTGAGCAGCACAGGGAGAGGGGACCTGGCTTTCTAAGCAGCAGCACTTCTGCAGGCTGCCGTGCACACAGCTGCTCCTTTCCACCTGGAGGCTCTCCTTACCTGGCTTTCTTCCTGCTTGTTGGCCCAAATTCTGTAAACAAGCTGCATTCAAGCGAGGAGACCACCAGGGGCCGGGATTAACATCAGAACCTCCAATAGCCAAAGCCCGGAAAATGCATATGTTTTGCGTATGCGCCTCTCTGTGTATGTATTTATTCAAGGAAACCTGGTACCAAGAGGAAGAAGAAGGCTTGAGAGAGCACCTGAGAAATGGCAAGCAGTAAAAGTGCTGGGTGGGGGAGTGAAAATCACACGTCTGGAATGTTACAATCAGATCAGTGGTCAGCTTCTGGCCACAAGGGAAAAGCCATCTCTGCCCCCAGCAGGCACTGAGTGATGTGACTGAGCCTAGGGAAGAAGGGGGGTGGGGGTCATCACAGATGCCTTCCGAATGGAAAGGCACCCCGGTTCTGCTAAAATCCTCCTCCCACTGTCCTCCCCCCAAAAGCTATTGCCTAAATGCACACCTCCCCACTGACCTGACTGGGACCTCATCCCGGGGCGGGCCAGAGAACTTCTAGAAGAGCAGGGCCACGGATGCCCACATGTCTGCGTAAAAACAAGGGAAGGGAGGGAGGAAGAACACTGAGTGTCCCCGGGACATGGCTGCCCTCTGCACAGGTGGCCACGGGGCAGGGCCCGTCTCGGACTCGGGGCCCCCCCGGCAGGCAGGCTTCCCCGGGGCTGGAGGGAGCGTCTTCCCAGGCGCCCTCAGTCGTGATCTCAAGCCCGGCTCTCTCCCGGCAGGACTGGCAGGCTCTTGCCTGGCGCGCTTCAGCACCATGCCTTTCCTGTACTGCAACCCTGGCGACGTCTGCTACTATGCCAGCCGGAATGACAAGTCCTACTGGCTCTCCACCACTGCGCCGCTACCCATGATGCCTGTGGCCGAAGAAGAGATCCAGCCCTACATCAGCCGCTGCTCGGTGTGCGAGGCCCCGGCTGTGGCCATCGCGGTCCACAGTCAGGACGTCTCCATCCCCCACTGCCCAGCCGGGTGGCGGAGTTTGTGGATCGGCTACTCCTTCCTCATGGTATGCGGTACTGGCCTGCTGGCTCTCAGGGCATGTTCGGGTCCTTTCCCTGAGCGCACCCCGGGGAGCGCGCAAGCAGCTGCAACGGGCGCCCATCCGCAGGGTGATCCCACTGGGTTGCTCAGGCTGTGTGCAGCGCCCGGGCACCAGGCCAATGGGATGTGGGAGAGCTGGCCGCCCTCCCCGGGAGGTGGCACCTTAATTTGGCGCCAAGCCTGTGTCGGGGCCAGCAGCAGCACTGGGCTTAGGATCAATTTGGCCTGGTTTACCAGAAAGCTAAATGCATGGAGGAATTCTCTCTAGGAATCCTAAGCATTTTTTTTTTAAACCTGGAACCTAGGATTCCCTTTAAAAAAAGTTTCTAATAGGCTGAGCCCCGGTGGCGTAGTGGTTGTGCGCGGGACTGCGGCCCACTGGGACGGAGGTTCAATTCCAGCAGTGGGGCTGGGCCTCCTACTCCCACCCCCGGAGAGCAGTGATGTCCCACCCCCCCAAAAAAAATAGCTACTAACTGCTTGGCTTTAAAGCGATTACACTATGAGGAAAACTCTGGAACAGCAGATCCAGATAACCTTTCGATATAAGATGGAGAAGCTTCTACTCTGGCCAGCTTAGGTTGAACTTAGCCTCAAGGGAAGGCCCTGGAGCAGAAAGGAAAGACACGTTCACAACAGTGGGTCTCCCATCCCACTGACATGTATCCCAGTCGTCAACACTCCAACTGTCATCTTGGAATACTCGATGTGTTAAATATGTGCTAAATTACTTAAACCATATAAATTACATGTTTGCTCAACTTATCGGCAGAACAGAAATAATCTAGACACTTGGAAGGGATTGGCAGATGAAGGTTGTTATTTTAACGTTTTGAGAGAGATCACTAATACAGTGGAGGAGCCCTGGTGGTTACACATTGGCTGCTCACAGCAAGGTGGGCAGTGTGTGAAACCACCAGCTGCCCTGCTGGAGAGAAACGGCACTTCCTACTCCTGGAAAGAGTTACAGACCTCACAGGGGTTGTTCCACCCTGTCCTCGGGTCCCTAGGAAAAGGAGAAAACTCAATGTCAGTGGGGTGGATAGAATGAGTTGAAGAAGGAGATACTAAATTCCACGCAGCGATAAGTATGACGTCTACTTTTCAAGAAGTTTGTTACTTCAAGTGACTTCTGAAGGGTTCCCATAACCTACCTAGCTGAGGTCCCTACCTCAGTTCTCATTGTTTAGTGCCCCTGCTTTATGAGGGACACAAACTTTGGGTTTGTTTTCTTTCTTTTTTCTTTTTCATTCCCATAGTTAAATGTAAATTAAACACGTAAGCCTTCTCCCTCACCAATGTTGATGATGACACTCACTGTCATCGAGTCAGTGCTGACTCAGCTGACCCCCCTGTGGGTTTCCCAGATGGTAACTGTGTGCAGGAATAGAAAGCCCTGCTTTTCTCCTGAGGAGCAGCTGGTGGCTTTGAACTGCTGACGATGCGGATCGAAGCCTAACGTGTCACTTCGACGGCACCAGGGCTTCCCAAAAGGGCAGAGACGTCCCTTCTTTCACTGGCAATCGCAGTTCTCATTAATATCTTCAATGCAGACTAATAGAAATTGCACATATTACCTCTGCAAAACTGCCAAGTAGCCCAGGCCAGCCTAGAATTCGATGTTCCCCAGAAGGTCAGAGGGATAAGATGATGGCAGAGACCTCCTGTTTGGCTAATGTATCCAGGAGCCAGGGCAGATGGTTGTGAAATATCCTGACTTCTACGAATCACAGGAGAAAAAAAAAAACCCTCACGGCAGTCCTGACAGATAAACGGTTTCATCTCCCAAGCCTGCCTCTGTCGGCCTGGTTAGGAAACAAAGGTCTAAACCCCAGAAGGACCAGTGGATGTCATGTCAACGCACTGCATGCCATTTGACCTGTCCTTTGAGGGTAGGAAGTACTGGCGTCCGAGCACAATGAGAGCTGAGTTTGGAATGGGGGAGACTTGGCTAACACTGGCCCCCAGCAGGGACTCAGACACCAGGGAGCAGTGTGGGGAGTCTTTCCGCCCTGGTCACCCTGCTTCTCTCACTAACATGCGTGGCCTCATGGGATGAGCTTTGACTAGTCCCCAGGAGGGCCAGGCTGGGAGCCAGGACAAGGGCCCTAGCTCCTGGGGGCAGACTGGTGGCCTGCAGACAGGCAACAGAAGCTGCCACGTCCACAAAGTGACCTCACCCAAAGCTGGTCTTTGGCAACTGTACCATCTAGCCAGCCATCAGTGTAGTCTTTGTTTTGAAGGCTCCAGTTATTATCGGGTCCACGTTGGATGTGACCGTGTCCAAGGTCACTTCTGTCAAGACACTAGCTGTTGTGACGGCTGAAGTCAGGGGAAAGAGTGAGGGTTGGTCGAGGGGTAGAGCCTAGAGCCCCTGCCAGGAGGCCAGGACTATCATCCTAGATCGGCAGAGGCCAGCCAGGCACTTCCTCCTCCTGCCCGATTGTCTGGGTGACTGCCTTTGGTGCAAGTGTCCCAGGATTGCAGCTCGAAGCTGAGCGCACAGCCACAGTTCATCCACATCCGAGTGAAGCTGAGAGCCAGGAGGCCTCTGGGGGAGATGCTCTGTCTCCATGAGTGTTTCTGTTTACAAAGGGCACCACAGCTTGGGCCGCCGAGGCTCTGTGCTCAGTGAGCAGAAAGCATTTAAAGGGCCGTTGGTTTTGTTTGGGGGGATTTGGGCTTGGTTCTTGTTGTTTTCTGAAAAGGATAAACTAGTCACTGCCCAAAGATATTACAAAGCCAAAAATGTACCATCAAGTCTATGCCAATTCAAAGGGATCCTATAGGACAGGGGAGAACTGCCCCCTTCTCTGTGTTCCTAAGACTGAAGCTAGTGGTTTTGAACTGCCGACCTTACAGTTTGCAGCTCGACTCCTAGCCACTATGCTACCCAGGATCTCACAGTGTAGAGTTTTTTAAACGCCTGCCACGTGCAGCTGAGGTCATCTTCTCCTTAATTATTGTGTTCTGTTGACCCATTTGACACTTAGAGCTTACTCCACCAAGCAAATGGTTGCACAGAGACAGAGAGACAGAGAGACAGAGAGATACAGGAGCCCTACCTGGTACCTTAACAAAAGGTAAAAACCACTATGAACTTGAAAGTCCAATTCTGAAATGGCCACACACCACGAAAAATGCCCTGGTGATACAATGGGTAAGTGCCCAGCTGGTCATCAAAATGTCAGCAGTTTAAACCTAGCTACCATGCCACAGAGGTCGGGACCCACCACCATAAAGATGAACCAACCATCCATGTTGAGCTTATAGGAGAGAGTAGAACTGCCCAGAGGGTTTCCAAGTTTGTAATCCTTATAGAAGAGCTCTGCCAGGTCCGCCTCCCACGGAGAGGCTGGTGGGTTCCCAGTTGCGTGGCTGGCAGCTGAGTGTTTCAGCAGATGTGCCCCCAGGGTTCTGGCCTAGAAAACCCCACGGCAGTTCTGCTCTCTCGTGTGAGGTCACTACATACGAGCGTGAGTGTGAGTGTGGAATATGAGGCTCCACAGCACCGAACAACCACTACAAACAGGACTGGAAAGAACAAGTGTAATGGGTGTAATGGGGGGGTTGGAATAGAGAGGAGGAGGCCTAATCCCCTGCTCCCCTTGATTCTAGGCCACTATCTCTTCCCCCCACCCACCATCCCAGAACAGGGGAGGGCCCATTCTCTTAGCCTGGAGCTGCCTGAGACTCCCACTGACTGCACACGGCCTCTTCAACAGCTCTCAGGTCGAAAAAGTAAAATCCAATACCGTAGCAATCCGCGTTCCTTGTTGGTGAAAATCAGCAGATGCCAATTTTAAAAATAATTCAAGGAAGAAAAAAAAACCACTCAAACCAGTCATACTTCATTGCCTATCGTAAATATTCACAGAGCAGGGATGAAGGGGACAGTTCAGTGTTTCTTTTTAACTTAGCACCTCAGGATGCTAACACAGGCTAATTTTTTCTCCTTATTAAAAAAAAAAAAGGTTTGCATTGTGGTATCAATCCCGCCAGGTGGTTTTTCGATGCGTGGATGAGTGGGCAGGTAGTATTTTGTCTTGTGCACAATGAGAGGGAGCTATGACTACCCTCCGTAATGTAACTTGGGCCTTGCTGGGTGCGTTTTGGTTTAACCGCACACTGTGAGCATGGGTGTCTTATGCATCTGCCCACAGCATACCCTAACGCCCAGGGCGGTGATTCTCCAGCTTCATAAGGACGGAGAAGGAGTTAGCCAAACCCTCTTTCTGGATGCTGTTTTGTAACTTCTAGCCATCCCCTAGGACGGGGTAGACCGGTCCCTGTGGGTTTGCGGGACTGTAACTCAGCGGGAGTGAAGGGCGCATCTTTCTCCCCGTGGGGCTGCTAGTTTCCACTCGCTGGCCTTGCGGTTCATGGCTGGTATGTACCCCGCAATGCCACCACGGCTCCTGAGATGGACGTGTGTGGTTTGGGTTTGTGTGCATTGAACAGCATGTTGCCAGTGGGTCCAAACTGACATAGATGGTTGCCCTGATTTGTTCAGTGAAAATAAGCCCCCCGGGCCTCAAATCACCCAATACCTGGAAGAAGCTTGGTGGTCCAGTGAGATGACCGTTGGTGCTGTTTACCCAAGAAAGCCTGAGGGTTGCCACCCACCAATTGCCCCCAAGGAGGAAAGACTAGGCTATCTGCTTCTATAAAGAGTCACCATTGTGGTAGGGGTGGGGGTCGCGGGGCAGTTCTAGTCGGTCCTACAGGACTACCGGGTTGGAATCCACTGGATAGCAGTGGATTGTGGGGGAGGGGGAGGTTTCTGCACTCACCCATCTGTTCTGTGTCTCCTCCCCTCTACGCAGCACACAGCAGCGGGCGACGAAGGTGGTGGACAATCCCTGGTGTCCCCGGGCAGCTGCCTAGAGGACTTCCGGGCCACGCCTTTCATCGAATGCAACGGAGGGCGCGGGACCTGCCACTACTACGCCAACAAGTACAGCTTCTGGCTCACCACCATCCCCGAGCAGAACTTCCAGGGCTCGCCGTCCGCAGACACCCTGAAGGCCGGGCTCATCAGGACGCACATCAGCCGCTGCCAGGTGTGCATGAAGAACCTGTGACGCCCGCGGGCCCACGGAGCACGGCACCGCGCCTCTCTGCAGCGCGCCACGCGCTGGGGCACGGTCCAGTTTGGTGCTTATTCTTAACCTAATACCTCAGATGCTGACGCCCAAATTCATTTGTTTTTTTCTTTTTCTTCTGAAAATAAAATCTACCAAAGGAATTCAGCAGCAGCACTTGAACCAAATAGCCACTTACCCTACTGCTAGGTTCTGGCCACGCTAACTTGAGGCCAGAACGAAGGCCTCCCCCTTCACAACTCTCCTTTAACTCTTAGCGACTCTAACCCTTCCCAATTAACCCTTCCCAATAGCTGTTAACAGTGCCACACTCCCCTGCAGGCCACAAGAGACTAGCAAGCCCTGCCGTGTAGCTCTTGAAGGTTCGCCGGTAGACTCATCCTACTTTTCTTTTTTTTTTTTTTTTTTTAGTTTTTTTTGGGCATCACTGCTCTCCGGTGGTGGGGAGTAGGAGGCCCAGCCCCACTGCTGGAATTGAACCTCCATCCCAGTGGGCCGCAGTCCCGCGCACAACCACTACGCCGCCGGGGCTCAGCCCTCATCCTCTTTTCTAAGGCCGCAGACAAATCAAACCATGCTAATGGAGGGGCTGGTTCAAAGCGAGGCCGCAGCCAATCGGAACTCGCAGCCTGATGCCCACTGCGCCCCGACCTCGGTCGCCACGTCCACCTCTGGGAAGCCCCTTTGCAGATCCTGCTCTCGGGCCACTCTCAGAGGGTAGGAAGTCTCCCAGCCCCTGAGGCCGGAGCCCGGCTGGCCGAGGGCTACTGCATTGGGCTGCTAACTGCAAGGTCCGCAGTTTGAAACCACCAGTTCCCCAGGGAGAAAAGCGAAGCTTTCTACCTTATAAGGCGTTAGAGACTCGAACCCACACAGGCAGTTCTACCCTGCCTTATGGGTCACTGTGAGTCCGGATCGACTCAAGGGCCGACAGTTTGGTATACATTTTAATTCCCTCTGGAGGGTCAAATGGGCCTTTTTTTAGTTACCTTTTTTTTTTTAAGTACCTGACATCCATACACCTGCTGTCATTTCTTCCCATCACTGCCTTTCAGGGTGTGGGATTTGGCGAACGGGCACAAGAGTATGGTCCCCCGTCAAGCTAGTCTAGTGGCAACAGGGCTTCTTTGTAGTCAGCGGTGATCTTGGGACCACCCCAACTTCTCCCAAAGAGGTCCCCTCCATCCTCTTTCCTCGGCCTGTATTTCTATGGCGACTCTATCCTTGTGTAACTACTACAAAATAAAACATGGATTTCAACATTTGTGAACCCCAGCTTGTTGGCTGCTTAACTTTGTGCATGCGTAGTAGGGCACTGAACCTCCTTGGGCGGATGGGCGGCTCTGCAACTGGGCTCACGGACCACAGTGTATCACTCCGCGCCATCCTGCTACTCCACTCCCGAGGGGCGGGGGTCCCCATCTCATGCCAAACTCGCTGCTGCTCAGTTTGGGGTCACCTGTCTCTGATGTACACCTCACCTCTGGGCCAAGGGGTTGGTGCAGATTCTGGGGGATTAGTTTTGTTTTTAGTTTTAACAGATATGATGAAGTCAGGCCCGTTGCCTCTTATGGCCATTCAAATCTCCAGGAATAGTATGTTGATAATAATTACATTAAATAAGCAAAACACTGCCCTTGAGTCAAAGAGCCCTGGTGGCACGGTGGCTCAAGCAGGGGCAGCCAACCATAAGGCCTTCAAGAGAAAGATGAGTCTGTTTATTCTGGAAAAAAAACATTTTAGACTCCTAACGGTTGTGCTTTGGGCTGCTACTGAAAGGTCAGTGGTTCAAAACTACCAGCAATTTCTCAGGAGAGAGAACAAGGCTTTCTGTTCCCTTAGACGGACAGTATTGGAAACAGAGCAGTTCTGCCCTGTCTGCAGACGCCCTGTGGGTCAGCGGCCACTTACTGGCATTGAGCGTGCGTTTTGGAGTTTGACACCCATGAGGCAGTGCTCTAGGTCACCTAGGAATTAGAATCAACATGGACGATTCCAGCTCACAGAAACCTGATTCATGAGTGTCTCTAGAAAACACTGCGAGACCCCCCCCCCGCCCCCATGGGAATGGGAATGGGGGGTGGGAGGTTTAGACGGAGCCGCAGGAAGGAAACAGAGCTCAGTTAGGGATGAAACACAAATATATAGGTTTTATTGGAGGTAATGTAGGACTTTGGGAAAGGGAAGGGACAGCAGAGAAAGAGACAGACAGACAGGCAGACAGGAGCATCTTGAACTCCTGATGGTCCAGAGGCCAAGAGATAGGCCAGGGAAGCCGCACCTGGGATTGGGGCAGTGGGATATATATAGGGTTTGAGCAACAGACATGTGGACTAATAAAAGAAAGGGGAAGTCTCTTGGGCTGCGTTTGTAAGTTTGGGGGCGAGAGATGACCTATGAATAAATCGTCTTGTTTCACAAGCTTGTTTTCCGGAATGTCAGGGGGAGCACGTGAGATGCTAGAGGCAGGGGTTATAAAGTTCAGCAAGTTGTTCATCTCCTTCTTTTGAGGCTGGTGCAAAGAGGTGCAAGGGGGCAGCTTGGTCCAGGGGGCTGCCTCGTCCAACCCTGGCCCATACAGTGGGTACTTCACACATGAACTTGCAGGAAAATTCCCAGCGTTCCAACATAACTGCCAAATTGCCCAACTCGACTGCACAGAGACATCTCTGAGACACACTGCTGGCTTCGATTTCTCTTGAAATCCAACTCACAGGTTATATTTTTACCCACGAATCTGCAATCTCATGTTCAATATTTGGGAGAAGCAGTCCACCTTATGAATTCAACATTCTGCGCTGAATTACATCTCAAGTAAATTAGTCATGATTTGAACTTGTAGTTCTCTCTAAAGCAGGCAGACAGGGCTTCTGCAGCAGAAGTGTCTGGCTGAGCCCCGCTAAGGAGCGTACAGAAGGTGTCTCAGGGGAGGTGTGAGGAAGGAAATATTATTCCAGTAGCTCCTGTCTTCTGTGACCCAGGGTCGTCCCCAGTGGGGACCTATCACCCTTCCAGTTGCACCTATGCACCGGTGTCACCGAGCCAGGGAAGCGTCTTCCTAAGGCAGTGGAGAATCCAGGGCCACCTCAGGCATGGTACAGTCAGGCTTCTCTTGCACACACGTAGCAGGCACAGGCAGAACTGAAGCAAAACATAGGTGAGTCAAGGGCACTTAAGGCCAGGGCTGGGATGTGCTGCACAGCAACTGAGCCACATGTCCAAACAGCTCTTCATCCCAGACTCCAATCCCCACTCCCAAGGAACTCCCCACAGTGTGTTATAGTGCAGACCCTCCCTGCTTGACAACTGTGTGAACTATATGGAGCTCCTGCCCCACCTCCACAAGGAGGTGCTGGAAGCCTCAGCAGTACTCTTCCTTTGGAAAGGAATTTCCTTTGTTATGCTAATCATGTCAGAAAGAAGAGCTTTGGCTTCACAATGGGGGAAGGAAGGGACTCCTTCCTATCAGCCCAAGGCTGATTTCTGGACCTGGCAAGCCTACACCTTCCCACCGAATTTACCAGAACTCAGGACTGGCACCAACTGGCCCTCCCAGAGCACACACTGCTTCTCCAGTTCCTCTGAAGTTGGAGTTCCAGCCTTCAAACTGTAAGAGGAGTCCCTGCGTGGAACAATACTTCAATAAGTGCCCACTCCTAACCTACTAGGTTGGTGACTCAAGCCAACCCAGAAGTTCCTCTGAAGGCCAGATGATCTGCTCCTAAAATGTCATAGCCTTAAAAATACGCCATGTGCAGAGCCTATGAATCACCTCAAGTCTCTGTGATAGGTAAGTTTGTTGTGCCAACATGGTCAATGAAGATGGGAAGGCTTGTTTCGCCAACATGGCCAATGAAGATAGGTAGGTAGGTTGTGAAAACATGGCCAATGAACACATGTGAGATTCATTGAAGGGCAGAGACATGACGACTCTGCGAGCCTCACCTTTCTCTTGCTCGTGGATCTTCCGACCAGAGTGTAGCCAGCTGCTTTGCTTGTCCTGTGCCTCCATATGCAAGCTACCCTCCCTGTGGGACACCGAATCCGTGGACCGTGTCGCTGTAAATTAAGGTTCCTTGGAGTCCTGCTTCACCACGCCACTGGAATATACATCTCTTCAGCTGGGGATTGTCGGACCCTGTCATCTGGCTGACTCTTGGTGGTTTTTCTTACTGTTTGCTGCCCGTGGCTGGATTGCCTGAATTGCTCTACAGAGGATTACCTGGTGGTTCTCGAGACTCGAAGGGCTATCAGGGTACCATTAGCTGTCTCATGGAAGTGGGTTGCACTGAGCCATTGGTATTGCTTTATAGATTAGTTAACTTTTTATTTCTTATGGTAGATATCCTTCTATATCCAATTATATATGAAATTATTCGTGTCCTGGTTTTGTTTCTTTAGAGAACCCTGTCTAACACAGTCGCTCTTCTAGATAGTCACTAACTGCCCCTGATCAACCTTTCCCTGTGTGGGTGAGAGGGTGAGAGGAGCGCGTGAGAGCATTCACGTGTGACTACTGTGAATGGGATTCCCTGGCCTGCCATGCAGCTGTGCATAAAAGGAGCAGAAAGAAAAGCAAGACGAAGGATCCCAGTACCCCCAAGAGCCAGGACTGGAGCACATCCTCTGGACCAAGAACCCTGTGCAGTGACCCTCCTGGATCCAGAAGTCCACTGTCCCATCAAAGGAGGAGCAGCCGAACCAGGAGCTAGAACACAGAACAGAATCATGGGCTTCCCAATTCATGGGCCAAGTAGGGAAGCTGGGCTAGCTGCCCCAAGGAAGAGTGGAGCTGAGTGCCTTCTGGGTGAAATGCCAGATGGTAGATGCCATTGGACATTTATCAGCAGACCTAAAAGAACTGTGTAACCTGTCCTAACAACTCAACCCTGTGAGCCGGTCTCACTGCATGACGACTTGTTAATTTCCCAAATCAGGCATTCTGCTGGTGGGTTCTGTGCAGCAATGGAGGCGAAATAGGAAACTTTAAGACAATGGAGCTCTGTGGAGCACAGTTCTCTGCTACAAGATTCAGAGCCAATGTGATGGCAACTGGTGCTGATAAACTGTGAGAAAAGGGATTTCTGCTCTTTAAAACCACCCCCTTGTGAAAGTCCTGATGCAGCAGCACTGACTTTAGGTAGGACTCGTGTGTGTGTGTGTGTGTGTGTGTGTGTGTCATTTCAGAGTCAACTGCCCAATATTAAAAGTAAAGACAGTTTAGGACCTTAGACCTAAAAGAAGTAAGAAGGAAAAAATAAAATGACTGAATTGATATATAATTAGATTTTAAAACATAGGCTATAGACAGAAACCAAATGCAAACTGATATTTCCTAACCCAGAATCTGTTCATGTACATAAGCCCATCATCCTATTGAAACATGGTGGGTGTAGATGTCTAGTCCTGAATCAGACTCTTAGATCTGCACCTAGACATTTCTCACTCTGCCTTTCATGGTTCCTTGCATACTGCATGAGAGAGATTTTCTGGTCTAGTTTCTCCGTGCCAAGAATAGCTGCCAGCAAGTTAAATGGCCCACTAATAGTGTCTCATAGCTCCAGAGAGAGGAGGCTTTGAAATTAGAATCGTTTCTGCTTCCCAGCCACTTCATAAAGTGATGTAAATAGAGGAAATGCCATCCTCCCTGGGTGCTGGGGAAGCATGCCTAAAGCAAGGCAGCAGCAACAACTTGAACACTGCTTTGCCTTTGAGGAACAGAGCCTGGGGAACAGAGCCTGCTGCTGAGAAGGCTTCTGCTCTCAGGGTCTTGGAGTACAAGGGACCAAAGCCCCTGTGTACTTCCCCACACGGAGATCACTGCCATTGAGTTGACTCGAACATATAGCTACCCTATGGTATGGAATAGGGTAGAACTGCCCACAGGTGAGTTTCAGAAACTGTCAATCTTTATGGGAGGGGAAAGCCCCAGCTTTCTTCCTCACAGAGGCTGGTGGTTTCAAACTGTTGACCTTGCAGTCCAATGTGTAACCCCGTATACCACCTGTTTGAGGCTTGCACCTCACCGTGGTGTTAAATTAGTTGCTACCTGCAGAAGTGTTTAAGAGAATGCACGGCATAGATATTCAGGTTGGTTTTGTTTTGTTTTTGGGGGGAGCATCACTGCCCTCAGGTGGTGGGAGTAGGAGGCCCAGCCTTTGTTCCCTGGAACTGGAATTGAACCTCCATCCCAGTGGGCCGCAGTCTCACGCTCAACTACTATGCCACTGGGGCTCAGCCCTTTCATGTTGCTTTCATATCATATTTTAGACCCGAGAAGGAATCTAGAGGCCCTGCCATCAGAGAACTTTTGAATGGGTTCAAATAGAGAAAACTACTCAAAATAGACCAAGGTGAGCGTATCAGAGAGAGTCACCGGGCTAATAAAGACCTAGGAGCATGGTAAGTGAGACTAGGAGGACATGGGAAGCTCCCAACAGGAAATATGAGAAGAAACTCTTCTGACACTGATTGTGCTACTGATTGTACAACAGGATCGCAGGCTTACATGTTCACTGATTACGTCCATAGCCATCCTCTAGTTCTTTAATATTTCTTCCCCCCACTTTTATGGCCTCAGTTTACCTCATTAATCTTGCTAGACCTGCATGTGTACATTTGTGTAATTAAGATACACAGAATCCAAGACAGATAAACCCCTCAGAAATAGTAATGGGAGCAGTGATTTTCTGAGGGTTCAGGAAGGGGTGGGGCTGGAAAAGGGGGGAGAAGAGGGAACTCACATCAATGGTGACTGTAGACCCCCACTCAAGGGAAATGGACAACAGAAATCTAGGTGAATGCATACATCGGATGGTATAAGATATGACAAAAATAATCAGAATAATATATAATATAGCAAGGGCTCATGGGCGTGGTAGGGTGGGGGACGGAGGGGAGCTGAAAGTAAAGAGTTCAAGGACAAAGAAAAGGTTTTGAACATGCTCATGGCGGCTGAGCCCCGGCGGCGGCGTAGTGGTTGTGCGCGGGACTGCGGCCCACTGGGATGGAGGTTCAATTCCCGCTCACAGGAGCCAAGGCTGGGCCTCCTACTCCCACCATCAGGGCAGTGGTGCCTAAAAAAAAAAAA